>JAAAWM010011423.1:0-78462 GCA_036873465.1 Thinopyrum obtusiflorum | reverse complement strand
ATATATGAGAGGACGAAGAATCCCGACTGTTGTCGTGGGGGTCGCTTCTCCTTTGTTCCCGTGTGCTAGACATTTTGGTGTAATGCACTCGGGGACGAATGGAGTAGCGACCATCACCAACGGTCGAATGTTTACACCACGTGAGCTGGGAGTTTTGAAGAAAAGACTCGACAGACCGATAGTCAACCCGTGATGAATAATAATGATCTAATTTAGTTTTTGTAGTACATATATTTAATTGTACAAGTTTAATCTTTGAATTATGAACGTAGGAAATGTCGTCATCGGACGACGAAAGTCTCTCGGGGGAGTGCAGCTGGTGCCACGACGATCGAGGTCTGTGCGATAGGCCTCACCTGGACGATGATCGGCGCTTCAGCATTAAGCTCGAGGAGACCTTCGAAGTTGAAACGGTACGCAACGGCGACAAGTGTTTTTTCGTAATTAAGCATGACTTCAAGTATTTCAACATGTAATTTTCATCTTTTACAATTCGAGTAGCTTATCCCATGCCATGCAAGACGCTATGTCTTGGAAAGGATGGATTTTGAAGACCATGAAAATTATGAAACAAAGAAAATTCACCTAAGGACTCATCATGATGTGGATTTTGAAGTAAATCTGTATAATTCTGAGAGCGTAACCCATTTTGGTTGCAAAAATTGGGAAGCATTTTGCAAGATGTATGGTTTTGATGCGGGTATGCTTGTCACCATGTATCTTGGTGATCCTGACATCGACCAAGACAATATGGACATTTGGGTCCTTGTTGATACGCCTCCAGTTCTACCGCTATGTGAGTTTCTCAAACATAGTTAATTATTAATTAATTTATATTGTTCATTTCAAAATAGTTGACAGCTTATTTCCATTGACAGCTTATTTTGATTGTTCAAAGAATGTGCGGAAGATGGTAGACAGAACCTACTACACCGATGGCTCTGAGTTAACTTATAAGGAGAAAAATCATCTGGTTGGATTTTGTAATGATCTTGAGAATTGCAATATCTACAATCAAACTCCTCAACATTATGGTCAATATGTGCCACTAGTGCATGTGTTGAGCTACGGTAACTACCATGGAGATACCCTGGTAAGATTTTTTACTATTACGACATCCGTGCATCTTTTGCATACTTCTAAAACTAGTACATCATTGCTAACTATGAAGTTATTACTATGATTTTCAACAGAGAATCCCGACGGATTGTGTGCCTCATTTGATGTATGAGTATGCCCCCCCCCCCCCCCCCCCCCCCCCCCCCCCCCCCCCCCCCCCCCCCCCCCCCCCCCCCCCCCCCCCCCCCCCCCCCCCCCCCCCCCCCCCCCCCCCCCCCCCCCCCCCCCCCCCCCCCCCCCCCCCCCCCCCCCCCCCCCCCCCCCCCCCCCCCCCCCCCCCCCCCCCCCCCCCCCCCCCCCCCCCCCCCCCCCCCCCCCCCCCCCCCCCCCCCCCCCCCCCCCCCCCCCCCCCCCCCCCCCCCCCCCCCCCCCCCCCCCCCCCCCCCCCCCCCCCCCCCCCCCCCCCCCCCCCCCCCCCCCCCCCCCCCCCCCCCCCCCCCCCCCCCCCCCCCCCCCCCCCCCCCCCCCCCCCCCCCCCCCCCCCCCCCCCCCCCCCCCCCCCCCCCCCCCCCCCCCCCCCCCCCCCCCCCCCCCCCCCCCCCCCCCCCCCCCCCCCCCCCCCCCCCCCCCCCCCCCCCCCCCCCCCCCCCCCCCCCCCCCCCCCCCCCCCCCCCCCCCCCCCCCCCCCCCCCCCCCCCCCCCCCCCCCCCCCCCCCCCCCCCCCCCCCCCCCCCCCCCCCCCCCCCCCCCCCCCCCCCCCCCCCCCCCCCCCCCCCCCCCCCCCCCCCCCCCCCCCCCCCCCCCCCCCCCCCCCCCCCCCCCCCCCCCCCCCCCCCCCCCCCCCCCCCCCCCCCCCCCCCCCCCCCCCCCCCCCCCCCCCCCCCCCCCCCCCCCCCCCCCCCCCCCCCCCCCCCCCCCCCCCCCCCCCCCCCCCCCCCCCCCCCCCCCCCCCCCCCCCCCCCCCCCCCCCCCCCCCCCCCCCCCCCCCCCCCCCCCCCCCCCCCCCCCCCCCCCCCCCCCCCCCCCCCCCCCCCCCCCCCCCCCCCCCCCCCCCCCCCCCCCCCCCCCCCCCCCCCCCCCCCCCCCCCCTCTAATGGCGTGATGCTAGTGGCGCACCTGTAGTGCGCCATTAGTAGGCAAAACAGGTGCGCCACTAGCAGGCCTTTTCCTAGTAGTGAAAGGATTAGCTTAATTTGAGATAGAGCTTTGCTCATCCAACCGGATCTACTCCATCGAGAAAGACCGCGGCCTCTACGGAGAAGATCCACCTTGGATTCAAGACCCCTTCATGGGAAGACTGTCGGTGTCAAAACCGGTGGATCTCGGGTAGGGGGTCCCGAACTGTGCGTCTAAAGTTGATGGTAACAGGAGGCGGGGGACACAATGTTTACCTAGGTTCGGGCCCTCTCTATGGAGGTAATACCCTACTTCCTGCTTGATTGATCTTGATGAATATGAGTATTACAAGAGTTGATCTACCACGAGATCGTAATGGCTAAAACCCTAAAAGTCTAGCCTGTATGACTATGATTATGATTACCTCTACGGACTAAGCCCTCCAGTTTATATAGACACCAGAGGGGACTAGGGTTATACAAAGTCGGTTACAAAGGAAGGAATCTTCATATTAGGGCGCCAAGCTTGCCTTCCACACCAAGGAGAGTCCCATCCGGACACGGGAGAGAGTCTTCGGTCTTGTATCTTCACAGCCCATCAGTCCGGCCCATGCTACATTATCTAGACGCCCGAGGACCCCTTAGTCCAGGACTCCCTCAGTAGCCCCTGAACCAGGCTTCAATGACGAGGTGTCCGGCGCGCTGATTGTCTTTGGCATTGCAAGGCGGGTTCCTTCTCCGAATACTCCAAAACAATCTTCGAACACAACAAACGTGTCCGGCTCTGTAAAACAGGTTCCACCCACAACCGTAGAGAGTATAATATTTCACAAGTCCAATCTGCCGACAACTTTTTGCAGCGTGACATCACGTCACCACCCGGTCATTATTTCGAACCGTTTTCTGGCCCGTCGCTCCATGTTTCGAGACGCGGCTTTATTGGCACGTCTTGTCGAAGCAGAGATCGTGTCCCCTTATTGCGGGATTCTCATCAATACGGATGTGGGTAACCCAACCGTTCCATTGGCATGATTTTTAGGAATAGGCGGGTTTCAAGGCTTAGGAGGAGGCGTTCGATATCCATCGCCTTTATAAAGGGGTTAAGACCTGTCTTGCTCCTTCACGCCAACCCTTGCCTCAACCTCTCCAACCTCGAGTTCCAGGACCCAAGGTTCAATTTAATTGCTTCGAGCTTCCCAGTTATGTCCGGACCCAGCCCTCAAGGTCGGTGGGTGGCTTCCTCTGTCACAGTGGAGGATATTGCGAAGCTCCGGGCGGCAAGATACCTGACCGCGGAAATCCCCCACAGACTTCCTGCTCAAGGGCAGGTTATTCCTACTCCCAGATCCGCCGAGAGGGTCGTATTCATCTCCCACTTCCTCCGAGGGCTAGGGTTCGCTCTTCACCCCTTTGTTCGAGGGCTCATGTTCTATTACGGGCTGGATTTTGACAATCTAGCTCCAGACTCCTTTCTTCACGTCTCGGCGTTCATTATCATGTGCGAGGCCTTCCTCCGTATTCCCCCACACTTCGGCTTGTGGCTCAAGACCTTTAATGTGAAGCCGAAGGTAGTTGACGGAAAACATGCGGAGTGCGGTGGTGGTACAGTGAGCAAACTCACCAGCGCTCCTTGGCTAAAAGGATCCTTCACAGAATCTTCCAACTTATGGCAGCGAGAGTGGTTTTACATCACCGATCCCCGTGGTACCAAGTGGGCAGTCACACCTGCGTTCCGATCTGGCCCTCCAATTTAGCTCGCATCATGGATCAATAAGGGGTTGGACTGGGGATCAATTGACGAAGTGCAGACCCTACAGAGCTGCATCCGGAGTCTCCTTGAGAAGGACACCGATCTCATCAATGTGATTCAAGTAATGTTACTCCGCCAGGTCCTCCCGTGCCAGCGACGGCCCCTTCGTATGTGGGAGTTTAATCCAGAAGAACCACGAACCCTTCAGCACTTCTTCGGTGCGACACACAGAGGAATGTGGAAGTTATTCTTCGGGACACGAAAACAGTGGCCGGACACCACCGAGGACATCGGCCTCAACTGCAACCATCCGGATACCTCGGTAAGCACTTGACTCCTGAACACAGCTTAGTTAAATATTCCATGATAAGATACTGAGAAAATCATCTTCTCCCAGGGCTGGATAAAGAAGGCGGAGCGAATTAGGTGTTCGGCCCCTCTTCCCGAGGACTCAGCTAGTCCTGTGCTAACAAGGATGCTGGTCCCGGCGCCATACCAGGTGCCGGTGAAAGAGGACAATGAGGAGAGCAGGAAGGCCAAAGGTAGCCTCCATTCTGAAGGTACACCAAACACTGTGTCCGGGGAGATTAAGGCTCCCTCTTCCGAAGACAAAAGAGAAGGAGAAGCTGACATCCTTTCTCCCCATGGTAAGAAAAGGGCCGCCTCCGAAGGTTGGGAGGTAAAGGCTCCTAAGCGAGGTAAGATGCCCCTGTCAGGCAGTTCGGGCTCGGAAGGCGACGTTGTCGCACAATTCCTCTGCAAGGACAAGCCTTTAGTTGAATCGTAAGTGGATAAGGGTGTTTTAAACATATCCCATTCCTTTTCCTGTTACAAGGGTAACATCTGGAATATATGTTTTGCAGTCCGGCACACAGTCTTCCTCAACAATCCTCTTCCTCGGGGGATCTTCTTCCGGAGATGATGGAAAGAGAGACACCTCCACAGTCTTCCTCGCCCAATAGGGCGGACGACTTGGAGGTGTCGTCGCGGAGGATCTCTCCTGATCAACAGAGGATAATGAAGACGACGCCCCACGGTGAAACTTCGGCCGCCCAGGGTCCGGGGTGTGCGGTCCCTACGGGAACCAACAGTAAAGGCCCCGGACTATCCGGTTTACAGCCGGAGACGACTCTAGGGTCGAGCAAACATATCCTTTCAAAGTGAGTTCGTACTCCCACAGCTGCTTCCAGGAATCCGGAGGCGCCGGATACCCTGATGGACATGTTGCAATATTCGTCCATCTCAGAGGAACATCGTACCTTGATGGGTATGGTGTTTGAGAGGATTCTGTCCGCGAAAAGCGAATTGAATGAAGCCTTCATGGGCCTGCTAAGAGGCTTCGAGGTATGTAATGTTATATTTTTGATGGCACTCTATACGCAAAATGCACCTGTGTATAGATAGTAGCCCCTGAGACTCTGGTTGGCGTCCAAAGGGAGGCAATCAAAGGATCGAGAAAGATATGCCCAGGAAAGAATCTAATTAATTGGAACACAGGCTGTGACCTCCATGACGACTGCCCACGCTACAGAGGTTGCAGGTCTGAAGCAAAAACTTGATGTGGTGGATGACGACATCACGCTTAATAACAGGCGGCTCGACGAGGCGCAAGGTATGTTTTGGGGCGGTCAGTGTATGTATGTATAATAACATGAGCACGAGGCTAGAATTATATACTGAGACATGCGTAACTGCAGATAGTGCTACCGCGGTGGAGACCCTTCGGGCTGAACTTGCCCGAGCCAAGGAGCAAGCCCAGATGAGTAATGTGGCTGCCAAGAAGGCAGCTGATGAGTTAAAAGCCGAACAGGCTGCTCGGCGCCAGTGCGAGGAGAGAATGTCTACTATGGCGCGCGAGCTAAAGGAAACCACTGTCCGGCGCGAATTCCTCGAGAGGGATAACAAATCCAAAGCGGCCGATCTCGGCAAGGCCTTACAAGAGGCGAGAGAAGCACGATCCGAGTCTAGAGCGGCTCGGGAGGATATCCGGCAAGCTGGGGAGATAGCGGCCGGTAAGCCTTTCTTATTACAGACTAAGTTCGGCGATCCAAAGTATGCCCCACTTAATCAAATGTGGTGCTCTCCAGACGCATTCTTGGACTTGCCAAAGAGTGCCTCCGATGCGGCGCAATTTTACCAAGCGCAAGAAGGGTATGCAACGGAGAAGCTTTTCTGGTCACAATTCGGCATGCCAAGGCGCCCGCTGTTGCTGAACGAACAGATGGCCCAGTGGGACAAGCTCCACAAGATATCCAGTTCTGCCATGAAGGACGTCGTGGTCCGGCTGTGGCCGACTGAGCCAATTCCAAATAGTTATTTTGGTTTGGTGCAACGACTTGTGGATGTGGTGCCGCGTATCGATGCCGTGAAGCGATCAGCGTGCATTGAAGGTGCACGGATGGCCTTCGCCCGTGTCAAGACATACTGGGCGAAGATGAAGACCACCGATATTGCAGCGAAAAGTCCACCCAGGGGCAAGGACAAACACACGCCGGAGCATTATTTTGAAGATGTCCTAGAGGGTGCCTACTTAATAGAGGTTCAGTGCTCAAAGGATATGGTCTTCGAGTGAATGTGACGAAATTGTAAAAACAATATTATGATATTTTAAGGCTGTGCCTAAAAGTTTTGGCTCCTCCTGTGCGGTTGTTTTTGTATAATCTGAATGTTTCCCAGTCGTCGGCTTCAGCCCCCTCGCATAAATTACGGGGGTGTTCGAAAAAGCACTTGATCACTCTTGACCCAACATCTTGGTCCGTGAAGGAGGTGTCAATGCGGCGAACTAGGCAATCGGACTATAGGGCTTTAACACTTTCACTTAGCCATAGGAGTTTGATGGTGGGTCTACGATATAGCCCCTAGTATGTACGCAGTTATCCGAAAACGGTGCGTTACATAGGTGACCAGATGAACGGTCCTACGTGTAATACGGAAGGAATTGCTAAAGATTCTAATAAGTCATCGAGTGGTTGACCAGCTCTCGCCGCATCATGATAGTCAGTTTTCGGCTTTCTCTACTGAGGTGCTCATCCGGATAAACCAGGACACAATCGCAGTAGTTCTCCCTTTACTACCCTAGCCGATAGAGCGGAATGTAAGGTAGTAAGCACAGGAGCCGGGCAACCCAACTATTGACCAAAGACATGATTCGGGGCTGATGCATATAAGGCCAAACTCGTGACGCCGAAGTGTGCTATAAAGCTGTTCGGACTTGCCGGCAATTCTTTTGTTCCCATATTGAGCCCTTGGCAATATATGCCGAGGTGCGTGTGTGAAACAACCGAAGAAGCAAAATTCAGTTCTTTAGAAAAAGCAAATACTGAATACGGATTATGTTCACTGGAACTTGATTGATATGTCAATTGCCATTTTACAGATAATAACGCCATGACTCAGGCTATTTGACATGCCGGTGGTCGAAGGCTGAGGGAGAAGGCACTTTACAGGCTCGAAATAGAGAGTGCGGTCTACAAAAATTATTTGGACCTCCTGTCGCACGTCTACGCCGCCTTGCCTCGATGAAAGGACTCCTTAACACGAATAGCATTTGGGTAAGAGTACGAAGCCGAACTCCGAAAGAGTCCGTGAGATGACCAGTCTTTGAGCCACCTGTGGTAAAAGAGAAAAAATGGTTAGAAAAGAAAAGGAGGCTATGGGAGTGCTTTGAGGCCTGTTCGTATTGTGCCTCCGCCGATGACCAGGGTATTTTAAGTATATAATTATGTACGCACGGTACAGACTTCGCGGGTATATGTGGCAAACGACGGAGGCCAAAGTGCTAATCCAGCTCTGAAATTGATCGGTCCCATTTAATAGAGACCGGCGGCTTAATGGCCGATGAGATATGCGGTTTGATGAGGCCGCTTTGTACTTCGGCTGTAGTAGCCGTAGTATGACCCTCTGTACGGAGGAGTGTTCCATGTTTCCATTTATTGTTATGACACCACATGGACCGGACATCTTATGTTTTGCGCGGGCGTAGAGTGGGACCGCATTAAAACGAGCGAAAGCGGTATGCCCCAGAAGTGCATGGTAGCTACTGCGGATCGGGACGATATCAAAGGTCAAGCCTTCACTTTGAAAGTTGTTCGGCGAACCAAAAATGACTTCCAATGTGATGGAGCCCGTGCAGTGAGCTTGTAAGCTGGGTACTGCTCCCTTGAGGGTAGTTGTGGTGGGCTTGATTCTTGAAGGATCGATGCCCATTTTGCGGACAGTGTCTTGGTAGAGTAGATTAAGGCTACTGCCGCTGTCCATAAGGACTTTCGTGAGATGGAACCCATCGATAATTGGATCGATGATCAGAGCTGCCAAACCTTCAGGATGGATATGGCTAAATTTTGGGGGGACTGGCTCTATGGCGTATGCGTCCCGTAGTGCGCGCCTGCGCACCCCTGTAGGGGTGTGTGTCACGTATACCATGTTTACGGTTTTCACTTCGGGGGGAAATTGCTTCTGACCCCCGGTATTCGGCTGGCGAGTCTCTTCGTCATCGCTGTCACTAGGCGGCCCCTTCCCCTTGTGTGCGGCATTAAGCTTGCCGGCTTGTTTGAAGACCCAACAGCTTCTGTTGGTGCGAGTAGCTGGTTTATCGGGGGTGCCATGAATCTGGCAGGGCCGATCCATTATCTTGTCTAGATTGGATGGTCCGTCTCTATTTGCCTTGAATGGCTTTTTTCGTTGACCGGGTTTGGAGCCACTGAATCCGGCGTTGATCGCCGTGTCTTGCGTTCTTTCATTGCGACGCTTATGTTTATTGCGTCGTGGCTTGCCATTGCCGTCTCGGACTTCGGAAGTGCCCAGATCGCTGGCACTATTGCTTCTACGAGCGAGCCAGCTGTTTTCTCCCGCGCAAAAGCGGGTCATTAGAGCGGTAAGGGCTGCCATGGATTTTGGTTTTTCTTGACCGAGGTGGCGGGCGAGCCACTCATCCCGGACGCTGTGTTTGAAGGCCGCGAGGGCTTCGGCGTCTGGACAATCGACAATTTGGTTCTTTTTAATTAAGAACCTAGTCCAGAGCTTCCTGGCTGACTCTCTGGGCTGCTGGATGATGTGACTTAAGTCATCGGCATCTGGTGGCCGGACATATGTACCTTGGAAGTTATTGCGAAAGGCGTCTTCCAGGTCTTCCCAGCTGCCAACGGAGTTCTCTGGACGACTGTTTAGCCAGTGCCGCGCTGGTCCCTTTAGTTTTAGTGGGAGGTATTTGATGGCGTGGAGATCATCACTGCGGGCCATGTGGATATGGAGAAGAAAGTCTTCAATCCATACCGTGGGATCTGTTGTTCCATCGTATGATTCGATATTCATGGGTTTAAACCCTTCTGGGAATTCGTGCTCCGTTACCTCATCAGTGAAGCAAAGTGGGTGTGCGGCGCCTCTATATCGGGCCACGTCGCGACGTAGCTCGGATGGAGTCTGTCTGCGGTTCTCGGCCCGGGCGTGATTATGATTGTTGCGTCCGACTAGATGGCCGTCGTCGCGCGTTAGGGCATGCCCCCGCGATCCGTAGATTGATCTGGTCTGACCTGTTCTGTTATTTAGGTCCTGCCGCAGGTCATATGTATAACCCCAATCTGTTTTATCTCTGCCTTTACGGTGAGGTAGGACGGGCTGGTGTTCGGCTTGAGGTGCCGCTTTATCCCGGCCACGTGGTGGTCGGTCAGCCGCATTGCATGCTGATGGTACGGGCTCCCACGCCTCGTCATCGAATTGGGGTAACAATTTGCGCTTCGGGTAACTTTTAGTTGGGCGATCGAGGCCATATTCCTCGGCTACCAGGACATTAGTCCATCTGTCGTTGAGTAGGTCTTGATCAGCTTGAAGCTGCTGCTGCTTCTTTTTCAGGCTCCTCGCAGTGGCTATTAGCCAGCGCTTAAAGCGCTCCTGCTCGAGAGGTTCCTCAGGCACGATGAAATCCTCGTTGCCGAGGCTCACCTCATCCTCGGAGAGTGGAAGATAATTGTTGTCCTCCGAGTCTTCGTTTACGGCCTGTTCATCAGGGCTCACTCGCTCGTCCTCCCGTTCGTCCTGTTCGGAGGTTGGCTCAATGGGATATTCCTTGTCTTCGGCATCGTCCGAAGTATTGTTTTCTCTCGTGCCGGTATCGCTATCTTTTCCACGGCGTGATTTAGAGCGGCGCCGCTGACGTCGGTGCTTTGGCTGTATCTCAGGAGGTTGACCCTCGACTGGATCCTTCTCGTTATCGCCATTGTTCTCTTTAGGTGTATCCACCATGTACACGTTGTACGAAGAAGTGGCTGTCCAGCTCCCGGTAAATGGCGGATTTTGGCCCTGCTCCTCTTCGGCATCGTCGTCCATACCGTCGATGTCTTCGGAGCTGTAATCGAGCGTGTCGGTTAAGTCTTCGACAGTGGCTATGAAGTGGGCGGTGGGTGGGAAGCGAAATTGTTCGTCATCAGCCTCCAGTTCGATCCGGATATAGTTCGGCTGTGAGTCCCCCGCTAAAGGAGAGTGTTTTTAATGAATTTAGCACATCGCCTAAAGGCGAGTGCCGGAAGATGTCCGCGGAGCTGAATTCGACGATCAATGTCCGATCAAGCTCGACGTACGCGGATGCACATGGTTCGGAACCTGTAGCTAGAAACGAGTCCGAGGCTCCGGTGGCGCAGATTGCACCCGAGGTTGGGTCTGTATGTGGCTCCAACGCTGCTGAGTCTGCGGTTTCCGTGGCGGGGTTGAGCTTCCCATCCTCGGACTGCGCGATCTGCGCCGGATCTAGGGCCAGGGCAGTTACAGGCTCTATCTCCTGGGTGTGGTTCGATGACAGATTTAAGTCATGTTCATCGCGATGGCAGGGAGCGGCTGCAGTGGGCTCGAATCCATCGAAGATCAAGTCTCCGCGGATATCAGCGACGCAGTTCAAGCTTCCAAATCTGACCTGATGGCCAGGGGCGTAGCTGTCGATCTGCTCTAGATGGCCAAGCGAGTTGGCCCGCAGTGCGAAGCCACCAAATACGAAGATCTGTCCGGGGAGGAAGACTTCCCCCCGGACAGCATTGTTGTAGATGATTGACGGGGCCATCGAACCTCTTGAAGACGACGCAGCGGAACTCTCAATGAAAGCACCAATGTCGGTGTCAAAACCGGCGGATCTCGGGTAGGGGGTCCCGAACTGTGCGTCTAAGGTTGATGGTAACATGAGACGGGGGACACAGTGTTTACCCAGGTTCGAGCCCTCTCTATGGAGGTAATACCCTACTTCCTGCTTGATTGATCTTGATGAATATGAGTATACAAGAGTTGATCTACCACGAGATCGTAATGGCTAAAACCCTAAAAGTCTAGCATGTATGACTATGATTATGATTACCTCTACGGACTAAGCCCTCCGGTTTATATAGACACCGGAGGGGACTAGGGTTATACAAAGTTGGTTACAAAGGAAGGCATCTTCATATTAGGGTGCCAAGCTTGCCTTCCACGCCAAGGAGAGTCCCATCCAAACACGGGAGAGAGTCTTCGGTCTTATATCTTCACAGCCCATCAGTCTGGCCCATGCTACATTGTCCAGACGCCCGAGGACCCCTTAATCCAGGACTCCCTCAAAGACCCCTCAAGACCTCCTCACGGAGATGAACTAGTTACCGTTTGTATCGTCCTTTTGTTGATCGTGGATCGTGTATCTCTCTTTATGTTCATGGATCTAGCACATGTGTGATTCCCCTCGTGTTCTTTGCGGGATCCGCTCCAATCGTGAAAGATCGGGCATCTAGGGTTCTACCCTACATCATCTTGGATCAGAGCAAGGTTGATCACGAATTTGGAGCCCCTACCCCTTGTTTTTCTAGCCTTGTTTTGCTTGATTTCGTCCTAAATTCGAAAATCACCACCAAAAATAGCCCGCAATTTTTTTTGTGATTTGTTGGTTTGATGATGTTTTGTTGATCTTGATCCATGGATTCGTTCTGTTACTAGTGGATCTATCTTTCCCCAAGTTCCCCCACTTTCCATCCACGAAATTCGTCAAATTTTGCCCCCAAAATCATCAATATCCGCCCCCAAAATCCAGTTCCTCGAGTTCATCTTCGGATTTGGAGCCCGGACATCCGGCCCGTGGCCCCGGACATCTGGTCCCGCGGACATCCGGCCTGTAGCCCGGACATCCGGATCCTGGAGCACAATTTCGCGCATGGTTCTGGACATCAGGTCCCGGATTTCTGGCCCCACCCCCGGATGTCCGACCCTTGAGAATTAAGCCTCCCGTGTTTCACCGTTTTGACCATAAATAATTCATCCGGGGTCCAATTTTGACGTTCTTTAGCTCGTTTTGAAACTATTGACATCCCCCATCCCACAAAAATACGACCACCATCATTTGAATCCATCAAATTGTTGGAACTTTGGCATCTTTGCCTAGGGCTTCCACCATATCATCCACATTGCCACCACCGACTTCCGCAACCTAACCCATTTTGTATCCCATTTCATTTGAGGTTCTTTGAGTTGTGATTCGAGTCTCCTAAGGTTTTTCGGCTACTTAGGGATGGTTGCTTCTTCATCAATCACCACCATAACTTCCGCATAGGCTTGCCCACCATACACTTCCACCACCTCAACTTAACCCAATTTTGTTTGAGTTTGTTTGTGTTGTGAATTGTGTCTCCTAAGGTGTTTTGGCTACTTAGGGACCATTGTTTCAACTCCGACATCGTGTATAGCCAATCATACCTTTCAACCACCATAACCCATTTTGACCGGGTTTCCACCAATACTTCCGCAACCACCACTGCATTCCCGCTACAACCATTTTGACATTTGACATTTGAGATTTTGAGCTCGCGGTTTTTCCGTTTCCTAAGGTGTTTTGGCTAATTAGGAACGGTTCGAAATCGAGAAAAATGCCACTCATCATTGCCACGAGGTCGTCATCGTACATAAGGACGGTAACCTCGACGACACCATTGTATTGTTAACCCCTAGCCCATTTTGCGTCACTTGCCTATCGAGACTAGCCATTGAGTATTGCCGGCAACGTTACTTGTGCACATTAGTGATCTACACCTTCCATTGCATACATACCATATCATTTTGGTATCATCTTGGTATCATAGTACCATCCCTTGTGTCATAAGTTTGTTCCCACATATACACAATTGCTATCTTGGTTTGTACATTTCGCATATTGGCCATATAAAAAAAGAGAATAAGCTTTTAAGAAAAGAAAAAGAGTGAACAAAGAGCTTGTAAGCAAGTGCCATAGCATCATACCACATTGCATATAAGATTTTCATACTCGATCATCTTGGATCATATCACCGGGAATCATATATACATAGCATACTTGGGATAGAAGTCGCTACATTTCATCTGATATAGGTAGTGCACAAGTTCGTATCCGCCTATTGAGCAATCGTGCTAGCGTCTCTCTAGAGTTGTGCAACATGAGCATTTTCTGTGGATTCCACATTTTGAGCTCGTTCCTTGGTTGCACGACCCCATCTATCTATCTGTGTGTGTGTTTCCGTGTGCCACATATTGCTATTGGTCTACTTGTTTCACTTGCGAATTTGTGAATCTCTTTCAACATTATTGACTCTTGCTAACATTTTGCATCAATTTTTTTGCGACTATCCTAACCAAGCTACTCCATAAGCCTTATTTGTGTAGGTGTGAGAATTGACAATATCCGTTACCAATTGTGCTATTTCCTTGATACATTATTGAGTGATCATTGATCCATCTTCAACATCAGGTAAGGTACATTGGTCTAGTTCTTCTCTTTCTCCCACTCACATTTGCTCGAGTCTTGTGATGGATAGGCAAAGCACACCTCCTTCGGTCTACAACAACAACGACGAGTTCGATGCCACGAAAAACAACTTTGACACCAAGATGGGTACTCAAATGGAGGAGATCAAGGCCCTCATCAAGTCCTACAAGAGATCTTCCTCATCTTCGAGAAGACGCTCACGTGCACATCCTTCCGAGCTACCATCTCCGGCAAGGTCACATCAGCATCGACACCACCACCGACAAGAATGTGAAGGTCAAGAGCTCAACACCAACAACTGCTCAACACCAACAACTGCTCAACGACTTCACCATCTCCCTTGGCATCTTCGCCAAGCGACTTCAAGGCATCTTCGCCTTCGGATATACGGCATCTTCGCCTACAAGCACCTCAAGACTACGCTCAAGAGAAGCTCTCCAAGCTCAAGTCCGCGACTTCCACGAGCTACTATGACCTCGACACCAACCACAAGATTCCTTTCTATGGGACTCAAGAACCCGAGGAGTATCTCGAGTGGGAGTGCCTAATGGACAACTACCTCAAGCTACATCAAGTTCCTCCCGAAGATCAGGTGACGTGCGCTACAACAAACTTCCACGACTACGTGTCGGCATGGTGGCTTCACACACCTTCGGAGAGCTACGACATGAGTTGGCTCAAGACGAAGAGAGCTTTGCGGCAAGAGTTCGTGCCTCCAACCTACATGAAACAACTTCTACGCCAATTGGAGAACACCATCCAAGGATCCAAGTCCATCGACGCGTACTGCAAGGAGATGAAGAATGCCTTGCGACGAGCCGGCGCGGCCGACCCCACTTCTATGAAGTTCCACTTCATGATGGGATTGCACAACGACATCTCCAAGACTATCTTCCTCGAGAACTACAAGTCCCTCGACGACAACTACATTGGTGCTCTCAGGGAAGAATAAGAACTCATGAAGGCTAAGGATTCTCTACCCCAAGCACACTTCTTGAAGATCAAGCCCCAAGACGGCGAGCATGAGGCTAGTACCACCACGATGTCCAAGCCCGATGAGCTCCAAGATGATGCTCCAAAGTTCAACTTCACCGCCATCCCTCTTTGTGGCATTGATGATGCCGAGTCCTCTCCGACTCTTTTTCAAGATGGTGCGGCGACGACTACGACTATGGAGTCAATCAAGGAACGTGCTTTTGAGGCAAGCGACACGGTGGAGAGCAAAGATGATGCCTCCATCTTAGGAGCCGAGAGTGATGATGTGCCATCTTCGGCCTTCATCCACGGCGACGGTGACGAGATGATCGAGCATGGGATTTTCCCTTCGGTCATGGAGGAGAGTGATGATGTGCCATCTTCGGCCTTCATCCACGGCGACATCGATGAGATGGTTGAGTATTTCACCTCAACCACGGCGACGTATGATGACTTGAGTGACTTGTGCCACCATATTGCGAGTGAGAGTGACTTCACCACTAGCCCCATATATGATGTGTTGCCCCAATTCCCATGTGTGGAGAGCCACAACCCCCACCACTTGAGTGAGATGAGTGACTCCACCATATGTGAGTTTGAGTGCACCTATTTTGAGGGAGTGAGTGAGCCACTACATAGAGAGAGTGAGGTAGTTGATAGGGCATGTGAGGCCACTACGATTTCTAACGACTTAACCTCTACCTCTATTGTGTCTTCTCATTTGGTGCTAGGTCCCATATATGATGACGCACCGATCCTCAACGACTTCGTCCTCCCTTTGGACAATACGATGGCCATGGTGGAATATGATGCACCCCCCACATGGTTCCATCACGATGATGATGACCACCATTTGGTCTTTTCCACCTCACCTACACCACTTGAGTGGAATGACAAAGGTAACATAGGTGAAGGTGATGCTCTTGTCCCACTAGTGGACTATCTTGATAATGATTGCTTGCATGATGTTGATCCACCTACTACCATACTTCATGCTAGTGCGACTTCCTTATGTGATGATTTCTTGCCCATTTATGATGAGTATGATTATTCTCATGTGGAGTCTATTAGTTGTGATGCCATGTTACATAGGATTTCTTGTGACAATTCTTTAGGTCACATCATGTTTTACAATCCGCTTGACTTGTCATATGCTATGCATGAGATCAACAATATGTCCAATTTGCAATCTCTTCGTAGTAACTATGCATATACCATTAAAATAAACCCAATTTGCACATATGGCATAGATGACAAGCCCATGGTTATTGGCATTTGTTTTTCTTGTGATGATATTGATATGCTCCCTTTGCATCATTTATCTCATATGCCATGCCATGACCACCTAGCTTCGGATATGCATTGTTTTGGATGTTGTCCATTTTCTCCATATGTTGTTTCCGATATTGCTCATGAGGAGACCCCCATAGTTTCCTCATCCATATTAGGAGATTTTGATCCATCCCATCCATTGCATGATCCCAATACTTATGTGCACAATATGCTCCCCATGAATAAACATGCTATTGATGTGCCATATACTTGCATTCTCAATTTGTGTCCCCATCGTGTCATACATAACAACTATTCTTTCATGATGGATGGCATGTTCTTATACCATTCATCAAATTTCTTTGACCGATGCTTATGTTGTGCTAACTCCCACATGCACATACACGTCACGATGGATGATGTGTACATTTACCACGCACACATTTTCTATGGTTTGTGTCTCTTTTGTGTAGGTACCCATAAATACTTTTCAACCTCGCAATCCCACGAGTTGACAAAACGAGCTCTAGAGAGCAACGATGACTTGGGATCCCATGGATTGGCTTTCACACTGTTCGCATCATGCAAAATCTTCGCGCATTTCTTCTACATGGCCTTCACATGGTTATGGGTTATTGTCCATTACATATTCTATGCCCATCTTGCCATGTTCACTTTGCATGATATGCTCATTCCTATGCCTTTGCCATGCATTTGTGATCCATGCTTTGCATTACACATGATGATTGACTCTAGTACTTGTATGTGTATTTGCAAGCTTGGTGGAGATATTGCTTGTTATTGCCATGTTCCATTTGTGACCCATACCTATGATGATACTTTGACCTTACTTTGTGTTCGTGCTTGCGATATGTCATGTGCATTGCCTATGCCTAATATTTGCTCACATGACATGATTGCCATGATTTCCTCTAGTATGTTGCATCTTCGCACTACTAGCTTGCACGACTTGATTACCATGCTTGCTTATGTTGCATCACCAATGATTCGTACTTGCTCATTTCATGCAGACCAAGATGATGTAGGGTAGAACCCTAGATGCCCGATCTTTCATGATTGGAGTGGATCCCGCGAAGAACACGAAGAACACAAGGGGAAAACACGAGGGGAAACATGAGAGAAATCACTCAAACCAACAAGATTCGATTACACATGTGCTAGATCCGCGAAACACAAAGAGATACACGATCCATGATCAACAAGGGATGATACAAGTAGCAAGTTCTTCTCCGTGAGGAGGTCTTGAAGGTCTTCCCGTTAGGGGTCTTGAATCCAAGATGGATCTTCACTGTAGAGGCCGCGGTCTCTCCCGGTGGAGTAGATCCGGATGGATGAGCAAGGCTCTATCTCTCAAATGAGCTATCACTTTGCTAACCCTAGAAAGAGGGAGGAGGAGTATATATAGTCTAGGTGGGCGAAGGGGTACATGGGCCTCAGCCCTTTACTGTGCGCAGACAGATGGGGTCGGACGTCCGGGTGTCGAGCTGGATGTCCAGGCCTTCCCGAGACACCGGATGTCTGGGCTGTCGGGCCGGATGTTCGGGCTGGCCAGGTGCCGTCCTGGTGCTTTCTGGATTGAGGGCGCCGGATTTCCGGGCTTGGCCAGAAATCCGGGATGAGGCCGGATGTCCGTGGCCTGTAGGTACTAGGCGGCTGGGCGGCTGCTGTGGTAGATGCTCCAGGTGCCGGATGTCCGGGTCTTGGAGACCTCTCCGGATCCTTCCATCGTTCCTCTTCATCCATGAAATTGGGGACTTGTCCGTCTTCGCGTGCATCTTCGGGAGGGCCTTCTTGGTACCTGATCATGCACAATTTTCCGGACTTAGGTAGTAGCCATGTCTCGAGTGGATCATATGGAATATCACAAAGGAAGGAAGTCACCTCGGTCTCGAGAGCTCTCGCTCGTGCTTGTGTCATCGTTCCTCTTGGCACCTGGTGAGACGATGGTAGGTCCATGGGGATGACTATAGGATGCTCTGCATCATCGCCCCCCCACCCTTGGGAAAGTTCTGACCTCGGATCGAAATCTTCATCACCATGGTAGGACGAGAGATCTTTGACGTTGAATGTGTCACTCACGGAGTACTTGTCACGTGGGATGTCGATCTTGTAGGTGTTGTTGTTCTAGCGTTCAAGCACCTTGAAGGGTCCATCGGCTCGTGGTAGAAGTTTGGACTTGCGTTCATTGGGGAAGCGGTCCTTGCAAAGGTGTAGCCACACAAGATCTCCAATGTTGAATATCATGGGTTGCTTGTTGATGTTGAGCTTGGTCGAGAGTCCTTGTACTTGGCGCTCGATGGTGTGCCCTGTATCTTCATGCATCTTCTTGAGGTAGTTCACTCGGGCACTCGCGTCCATGTTGATGCCCTCTTGTAGTGGTAGAGGAAGAATGTCCAATGGGGACAACGGGTTGAAGCCGTAGACGACCTCGAAGGGGGACTTGCCGATAGTCGAATGTCTTGCGTGGTTGTAGGCGTACTCGGTGATGGGTAGACACTCCTCCCACTCCTTGATGTTCTTCTTGATCAACACGCGTAGTAGAGTGGTGAGCGTTCGGTTCATCACCTCCGTTTGGCCGTCGGTTTGAGGATTGTATACCAAAGAGAACAAGAGCTTGATTCCGAGCTGGCGCATAGGGTCTTCCAAAAGTAGCTCAAGAACTTGACGTCATGGTCTGAGACAATAGTCTTTGGTACTCCATGTAGGCGCAAGATTTCCCTATAAAAAGATTTGCAACATGTGAAGCATCGTCTATCTTGTTGCTTGGTATGAAATGAGCCATCTTAGAGAATTGATCGACAACAACAAACACGAAATCCATGCTAATACCTTTGCTGTTTCTAGTCCTAGGTAAACAAAGCACGAAATCCATGCTAATATCTTCTCATGGGTGATACAGAATAGGAAGTGGCATATAGAGACCATGGGATTGAGCTTTAGACTTAACTTTGTGGCATGTAGAGCACCGGTTGGTGAAACATGAGACGTCGCGGAACATCTTGGGCCAAAAGTAGTTCTTGGAGAGCGTTGCGAATGTCTTGTCGCATCCAAAGTGTCCCATTAGTCCTCGTCCATGAGATTCTTGCAAAAGTAACAAACGAAGAGAAGACTCGGGAATACATAGTTTGTTAGCCCTCATGAGATACTCATCTTTGATGTAACAGCGTTCCCAAGACGTATGCGTCAAACATTTGGCATAAGGAGTAACAAAAGTAGGATGATGCGCATACAAGTCTTTTATGTGCTCAAAACCAATGAGATTCAATTTAAGTTTGGTAACAAGCATGCATTTGCGGGAAAGAGCATCCACCACAACATTTTCCTTACCTTTGATGTATTTGATGACATAAGGAAATGACTCAATGAACTCAATCCACTTAGCATGACGCTTGTTCAACTTAGTTTGACCCTTAAGGTACTTAAGTGTTTCATGGTCGGTATGAATGACAAATTCATGGGGCGAAGATAATGTTCCCACTCACGCAAAACTCGCACTAAAGCATATAGCTCTGTGTCACAGATAGGATAATTGAGTTGCGCTCCAGAAAGTTTTGCACTAAAGTAAGCAATTGGGCGCTTCTCTTGCATTAACACGCCTCCTATGCCATTACCACTAGCATCGCAATGAACTTCAAATGTTTTGTCAAAGTTGGGTAATGCAAGCACGGGAGCATGTGTAAGCAAATTCTTAAGCTCATTAAATGCGGTGTCTTCAGATGGTCCCCAAATAAATGGTGCATTCTTCTTACTCAAGGCATGCAAAGGGGATGCAATGGTGCTAAAGTCTTTAACGAATCTACGATAGAAACTGGCTTAGCCAAGGAAACTACGCACTTGTTGCAAATTGGTTGGTTGGGACCAAGTTTTAATAGCATTGATCTTAGATTCATCTACATGCACACCCTTAGAAGATACTACAAAACCCAAGAAAACAAGCTTATCAACACCAAAAAGGCATTTGTCCATATTAGCATAAAGGCACTCTTTTCTAAGAGTTTGTAAAATGGTTCTAAGATGGGTGACATGATCTTTGAGAGATTTGCTAAAGACAAGAATCTCATCAAAATAGACCACAACAAACACACCAATATAGGGTCGAAGAAGAAAGTGCATGACTCGCATGAAAGTACCGGGTGCTTCGGATAAGCCCATTGTCATGACCAACCATTCATACAAGCCAAACTTTGTTTTAAAAGCGGTTTTCCATTCATTACCTTCTTGTATGTGGATTTGGTAATAGCCACTCTTAAGATCAATCTTAGAGAAAATCGTGGCTCCACTAAGCTCATCTAGCATATCATCTTGGCGTGGAATGGGGTAACGTTAACGCACGGTGATAGCACTGATAGGATGACAATCGGAACACATGTGATGTGTACCATCTTTCTTGGGAACAAGGATTACCGAGATGGCACAAGGGCTCAAGCTTTCTCGTACATGGCCGTTGTCGATGAGTTGTTGTACTTGCCGTTGGATCTCCTTGGTTTCCTTGGGGTTGACGCGGTAGGGAGCCTTTTTAGGAAGAGGTGCTCCGGGGATGAGGTCGATGCGGTGTTCAATGCGTCAAAGAGGAGGTAGACCCAGAGGTAGCTCGTCGGGGAAAACGTCTTGGAATTCCTGCAATAGAGAAGATAACAGTAAAGGTAGATTGTGAGAGGTGTTAGTTTTTGGTGCCTCATCCTTGCACAAAAGGACATAGTGCATAACACTTGATGGGTTCTCACACACTTCTCTCATCTCACTTTTGGTGGCAAATAGCACTAAGTTTTTCTTGTCGCTCATCGTGGAGGCACTCAATTTGGGCTTGTGGCGCTCACTCTCTTTTGGGTGGTTCGCTCTCTCACTATTCTCTCCATGATGGGTGGCTTGCTTGTCGGCGATCACTTGGTTAGGTGACATAGGTCGTAGCACGTACTCCTTTCCTTTCATCTTGAAGCTATAGTGATTTGTCCACCCATTGTGGATGATTCCTCGGTCAAATTGCCATGGTCATCCAAGTAGGAGGTGGCAAACGGACATAGGAACACCATCACACTCCAAAGTGTCTTCGTATGCTCCAATCTTGAAGGAAACTTGCAGCATGTGCTCCACTTGAATAGTGCGGGAGTCGCTTAGCCATTGGAACTTGTAGGGATGCGGGTGCTTCATCTTGACCAATTGGAGCTTGGATCATAATTCTTCACTTGCCAAGTTATGGCAACTTCCTCCATCGATGATGACCTTCACGGACCTTCCATTGATGCTCGTGTTGACACCAATTTTTGGCACGGTCAAGAACTTAATTAATATGGCCTCAAATGGAGAAATGATCTACATAAAAAAGTTTTGTATTGTCGATATGAACATCTTTGAAGTTTGGGCCATCGCCATCCGATCTCATCTCGAAGGCCGAAGTTGTGTTCAAAATACTTAGATTGTGTATTCAGAATACTATTCGGCTCATTACGCCCCCAAGACCGCCTCGTATGGAAAAATGATCTACACGGATTGTCTTCTTCTCGTCGAAACGATCGATTTTGATATAAAAATTGTTTCAATCCGAGTTCATATGCAAAAGTTAGAGCCATCGGAATGCAGCTCTGTCAAGAGGTAGAAAATGGCGCGCCCCACAAGACGCCATGTCTGATGGGTAGCGCGAGTATAGCCTGTTTTGCGCGAGGTAGCGTGAATAATAGTCTGTTTTGGACGAGCAATTTGACCCTCAATATGACCTCTGATAGAAAAACGTTCAACATGAAAGTTGTTCGTCTCGTCGAAACGGTCAAGATTTCTTTTGGACTCGTTTCCATCCGAGGTCGTTTACCACAACAAAAAAGACCCGCAATGTGCAGCCAGTTTAAACCAAACAGTTTTGGAAAGTTCGGATAAAACCAATCCGAATTTGACTATGGTTTTGGACGTAAATCCAAGCCTTTTCCTTGCACGGGAAGTCTAGCCGCCTCTTATATATCTAAGGGGTGACGGCCGATTGAACAACACACAATCGATCAAATCATCTACCACTTTTTATCTTTTATCTTTTCTCCTTAACCCTAGTTCTTCTTCTTCCTCGTTCTTCGTTTGTTCTTCTTGTTGTAGGGTGGCGAACCTCGAGGCCCTAGGGGCGATCAGGTCGACCTAGGGAAGCCCATAGCCACCGCGCGCCCTGACGGGGTCCCTCCCGGACGTGTGGGGTTTCGGGTCCTCAAAAGCACCCGCCGGATTGCTTGCGTACCGCGCTTCCGGATAGGTCTCCTTCAACGTGAGCTGCAGTGCATCACCCCTGGCATCGAGGGTACACGGTGACGTGTTTGTGTGCGAACACACTTTTTGGCGACTCTGCTGGGGATCGAAGCTTTGAACGGTCTCCAGTCCGTTCTTGCTACGAAGAGATCGTCATCTAGGGTTTGCAATCTACAAAGGTAATATGAATACCCAATTCCCTACTGTAGATGCAAATAATTCATATGGTGTTACTAGATCGTTCAATGAGTATACTCTATCGGCCAGCCCTAATTTGTTCAATCATGCATCTAATTATGTGCATAGGCCGATTCAAAGTAATTTACATGCTTCAACTTTTTATGATACTAGTAACATGCACCATATGTATCCCAACTCTCATGCATCGGCAACCCCACAAATCGTTATGCCGATGAACAACATGGTGAGTTTGGTTAATAAATTTGAAACACCTCATGTTAGGATTTCCAATGCCATGCAAGAAAGTGTTTCACCCTTTTATTCATCGGCAAGTAATGTGCAATATACTAATCCAACCATGCCGATGAACGAGAGAATTGGCCATGCTACTACTAGCTATTCGGCCAGTTATTCCCAACCGTCATATGCTACACCTCATGACAATAATTTTTGAGCACCATACACAACTGTAGATGTTCACAATTCGGCTTCCGACCTTCCTGGTCATAGCCGAATGAATGTAAATTTTACAGGAGCGGTTGTGCCCAATATTGTAGAACATGAGGTAGTGGTGGCTGCATTGAAGAGTTTAGCCCAAAATAAGAGGATTAGTGCTCTTTGCCTTGAACAACATGAAAATGGGCTATTTCCTGATTATGCCGCAATAAAAGCTAGAGTTTTGCAAGAAGATTAATCTTTGCCAATTGATAAAATTGGCGAGCAAAAATATGGTTTTACAACAATGCATATGCCTTCACCTAGTACTACATCATATTATACATGCATATGCCTTCACCTAGTACTACATCATATTATACACCCCCTACACAATTGCAAAATTTCGGCAACACTCGTGTGTCATTGCCGAAAGAATCTAAAAGCATTGAGGGCAAATCATATCCGGAGTGGGATGAAATTTAGAAAAAACTTAAAGCCAATTTTGCCGCTCGCCGCCAGAAACAAACAGAGAAAGAATTGGCTCAAATAAAAGAAGCATTGCCAATTGGTAGAATCAACGAAAAGAAGGATGATTCGGAACATGAAGGTGCTTCGGTTGAAAAAGCCGAATCAAGTAGTTTATATTCTGAGTCCATCAAACCCAAAGAGGCAAGCATTATTGAGAAAGGGCATGGCAAGCATAGGAAAACAACGGTGCTTGATTTTTTTGAAGTTAATGGAACCTAATTCCTGCCCTATGAGTTCCGTGCCGTAGAAATTGACAAGCTTCAAGGACAAGAACAAGTAGCAGAACAAAGTTCGGCCGACAAAAACCTTTAGTGTAATGATGCACGGAATCAAGAAAAAGATGATGAAGAGGCGTTGGGGAGCCACCCAAAGATGAAGCAAGATATTGTTCAAGTCACACCACCATCATGCTTTCCCAACATATTTGAAGAGGTATGTTTAGCAAGTAATTTACCTATTTTCAGATTTGGTCAAAACTTTATTGTTGATGCATCTATTAGAAAAATCTTCTTAAGTAATTTTGAAACACCAATGAAGAAGGGTAATTTACTTGCTAGCAATAAAATTGTTATAGAACATATCGGTCAACCCATTGCGCCACTTATAAAGATCGATACTGACTTATTGTTGCAATCAAGGTTTTCCTAATTGCTTTATTTAAAGTTTGTATCTACATGGGTAGCTTTGCTTGTTTCATACTTGGCTTACTCTTGGTCTCAATTGAGGCATGCATGTTCTAACTATTTTTGTTTCAGAAACATAAAGCCAAGGTTAGATTCTTTTCAGAAAACCGATGCTAGTATAATATCTTATCCAATGACATCGGTAAAAGAATGCAAAATAAAAATCATAGCCGAATGGGGTGATACAAAATCTGAACCATTCGTTTGCTTAACTCCAAAGCCGTTTTCACAGCAAGATCGGCTAGAAAATAAAAAGTTTACCTTCAATTCAAGCATGTGTGATCAAATATTTGATTTGTTGCTAAAAATAATTACATAAGAATTCTTGATCACCATGTCAAGTCATCAATTCAAGGACGAATGTATTGTAGGTTGCATCGTTCGTTCAAACATAATTTTGAGGATTGCAACATGTTTCGTCAAATAGTTAAATCGGCCATTGATAAAGGACGATTGAAATTTGTTGAGACACCAAGAGATGACCAGTCTATTCCGATTGGTCCCGATGGCAGAAAGTTTTTGCATCGGCTGCTTCAAGCCGATCCATTTAAAGAGAAGGTAAAAACTGCAGGTGATGGGATCAAGCTTTCAAGTAAAGAAGTTGTTGAGGAGCATAATGAACATAATCTTGAGGGCAAAAATTCCATCAAAGCTACAATGGAGATGCCAAGGACTGGGGGCAGCAAGCAAATCCAATCATCGATGAAAGCAAACCAAAAGAAAACAAAGGCCGAAATAAGCGCAAGTGTAAGAGATAAAAAATGACCTTCGCTGAACTATTGGATAAATATCAAAAGAAGAGTGAAGAGCAGAATGCTTATCGGCCAAATCATTCAAAGAAACCAAGATCACCCCCAAGGCGCAAATATGAGGATCGGTATTGGCAAAGTGAGAATTTCAATGCAACATATTCATATCCTTATTTTGGGCCGCCAATGGCAATGTCGTGGATGCCTCCCTATGCTCATTTAAATCCATATTCATCATGGGACAGGTATGATACAAGGGCACATTCTCCATCTTATTTTAGACCATCTCACCAATACTATGCAGCTCCAAGAAGATCAACATTTGAACAATCACACGTCAAAGACCGTTTCAATCATAAGGAATCGGTCCAAAGCTCAAGGAAGAAGAAAGAGGTGGTAGAGCGAGTTTACCGCGTGAAAAGACATGATCGTAAGTGTGCTACTTCAGATTTGATCTCAAATAACAAAGAGCCAATTAAAGTGTTGACATTGGCTACAAAAGGCAAAGAAGTGAAGCAATCAATTGATCAAAGTCAGAGTGCGAAATCTGAAGAAAAGAAGTTAAGGGTGCACAAGGCCCAAAAAGAGTTGCCATTGGTTGAAACAAAATCACAGTCGAGGTGCTCACTCGGCTTATCGTATTGGCAAAAGAAGGAGTTACAAAAGCTTAGTGCACAAGAACTTGAAGAAAGGAACATGGCATGGGTTCCCAAAGGAAGTACTCAAAATAATAATTATGTGCAAGCTTCCATTACAAGAAGTGCGGCAAAGGTGAAGAAGGAAAAGAGTAAAAAATATGAAGGACCAAGCCAAAGGTTTCAACATCTTCGGTCTACACATTATCCATATTCTTCAACTATGCCATTAACGCCTATGCCATGGAATTCGTCATCAAGTATGATTGGTAACCCTCAATGGGCTTATTTTAATCCATGGATGCAATATAATTTCTTCCATTATGAAAGGGTATTGCTAAATCACTATACATTTGATTAGCTACAAGTTTGTTTCTGATCCAAAGGACCGAAATACTTGATTTGTCATTTCATTTGTTTATTTCGGCTATATGTGCTTTGAATGAAGTTTACATGGTAATGGCCGATATTTATCTATCGTCCTAAGAGTATGTCAATGCATGGCCGGTTTAGTATTCTAACATCGTCCTTAGTTCGATTGGAGAGCGAGACAAGGTACGTGCTCATGGAAATTTATATGTATGCCTATATTATGATTGAATGGAGTTGAGACATCATGACCGATATCATTGAATATATGCTGCATAGACCAATTCATAGCTACAGAATTGGTTTGTGGGCTTATACTTTGTTTGGATATGATTTGTCTTATGCATCTTTGAGATCTATAAGAGGCCAAATCATAGCTGATTTTATTACTGAACATCAGATTAATGTCATGCATAATATTAATATTAGCCTTGTCTCTCTAGTACTATGGAGATTATGTTTTGATGGTTCAATTCATAGCAATGGCCAAAGTGTTGGTGATCTCTTTATGGTACTATTTTTGAAGCCTCATGCCGCTTAGAATATTTTTATGCACGATTAATCAAGGCCGAATATGCATTGTTATTCGGATTGACTCTTTTACTTGCTATAGGTGCTATACATATTGAGGCTTTCAGTGATTCGTTATGAGTAGTGCAACAAATATCCAAGGGTTATCAATGTTTTGACGAATCACTTATAGTTTATCTTGGGGTATGTCTAGATGCAAAATTTACCTTGGGTTGCATTAAAATTGTTCATATATTTAGACATGACAATTGGAGAGAGTTGGCATAGCAAGCATCCGGCTACCATGTCTGTCATGGTGTATTGCACATCTATCAATAGCCGATGCTTATTCTTGCCAACATAGGTAAGGCCGAATTGGAGCTCACCACCTCAGCCACTAATGAAACTTTTATGCAGGCAAAGCAAGGATTGGAGGAAGTTCATTCTTGATTATCTGCAAAATCCTAGCAAAAGGGTGAATAATATGGTTCGGAGGATGGCTTTGAGATACATATCTATGGAACCTTATCATCAGATTGTTATATAAGTTGAAGTTTTCACCCAAGTTACATCAAGAGGTTCAAATAAGCAACGAACGATATATGACTATCGTCCAAAGTAAAGACATGGCCGATAAATAACCATCGCCCTTACAATAAACATGGCCGATACATAATTATTGCCCTGAGAAATATAAATGGCCGATGGAGTGTTGACATCGTCCTTAGAACAAATACATTGTAAATTATTTTTTGGCACGCAAGTTTTGACGAAAAACAGGGGGGCATGTGTTGACACCAGATTTTGGCACGGTCAAGAACTTAATTAATATGGCCTCAAATGGAGAAGTGATCTACATAAAAAAGTTTTGTATTGTCGATATGAACATCTTTGAAGTTTGGGCCATCGCCATCCGATCTCATCTCGAAGGCCAAAGTTGTGTTCGAAATACTTAGATTGTGTATTCAGAACACTATTCGGCTCATTACGCCCCCAAGACCGCCTCGTATGGAAAAATGATCTACACGGATTGTCTTCGTCTTGTCGAAAAGATCAATTTTGGTACAAAAATCTTTTCAATATGAGTTCGTATGCAAAAGTTAGAGCCATCAGAATGCAGCTCTGTCAAGAGGCAGAAAATGGCGCGCCCAACAAGACGCCATGTCTGATGGGTAGCGCGAGTATAGCCTGTTTTGCGCGAGGTAGCGCGAATAATAGCCTGTTTTGAACGAGTGATTTGACCCTCAAGATTACCTCTGATCAAAAAATGTTCAACATGAAAGTTGTTCGTCTCGTCGAAACAGTCAAGATAGCTTTTGGACACGTTTCCATCCGAGGTCGGTTACTACCACAAAAAAGACCCGCAAGGTGCAGCCAGTTTAAATCGAACAGTTTTGGAAAGTTCGGATAAAACCAATCCGAATTTGACTAGGGTTTTGGACGTGAATCCAAGCCTTTTCCTTGCACGGGAAGTCCAGCCGCCTCTTATATACCTAAGGGGTGATGGCCAATTGAACAACACAAAATCAATCAAATCATCTACCACTTTTTATCTTTTATCTTTTCTCCTTAACCCTAGTTCTTCTTCTTACTCGTTCTTCGTCTGTTCTTCTTGTTGCAGGGCGGCGAACCTCGAGGCCCTAGGGGCGATCAGGTCGACCTAGGGCAGCCCATAGCCACCGCGCGCCCTGACGGGGTCCCTCCCGGGCGTGTGGGGTTTCGGGTCCTCAAAAGCACCCGCCGGTTTGCTTGCGTACCGCGCTTCCGGACAGGTCTCCTTCGACGTGAGCTGCGGTGCATCACCCCCGGCATCGAGGGTACACGGTGACGTGTTCGTGTGCGAACAACTGGCTTTAGTGTGGAAGATATGGCATCTTTGGTCTTCATCTTGTTGATGTTGACGCGTCAAGACCTTGGAGACAACGAGAGCGGGGCTTGAATCTTCGTCACAAAAGACTTGATCATCTTCATCTTCATTCGCTTGCCGGTGCATAGCCACATGCTCGAGGGCTTCCATTTCTCCTTCACTCATAGAGTCATATGTACCATCGCTGTTGAGGATCATGGTGCGCTTGTTGGTACACTCGAAGGACTTGTGGCCTCGGCCGCCGCATGTGAAGCACTTGATTGAACTTGTCTTGATGGTCTCATCGGTTGGAGTAGATGATGACGAAGCTCTGGGCTTAAAGTTTCTTGTAGTAGGACGACTACTTGAGGTTGTCGAAGTTTTCTTGGAACTTGACTTGTCGTCGTTGCTTGTAGAAGTCTTGATTGAGGTAGAAGGTGTTGGAGTCGTTGAAGCTTGGGTGTTGGAGAAGCCATAGGACTTGGAAGAGAACTTGGCATACTTGAAGTCATCTTGCACTTGTCTCTCCGCTTTGGTAGCTTGATGCACTAGCTCAATGAGGTTGGAGTAAGGTTGGAAGTCGGCGATCTTCTTGATAGGACGGTTGAGTCCATTCAAGAAACGTGTCATAGTTTGCTCATCATCTTCCGTGACATTGGCTTGTATCCCCCCCCCCCCCCCCCCCCCCCCCCCCCCCCCCCCCCCCCCCCCCCCCCCCCCCCCCCCCCCCCCCCCCCCCCCCCCCCCCCCCCCCCCCCCCCCCCCCCCCCCCCCCCCCCCCCCCCCCCCCCCCCCCCCCCCCCCCCCCCCCCCCCCCCCCCCCCCCCCCCCCCCCCCCCCCCCCCCCCCCCCCCCCCCCCCCCCCCCCCCCCCCCCCCCCCCCCCCCCCCCCCCCCCCCCCCCCCCCCCCCCCCCCCCCCCCCCCCCCCCCCCCCCCCCCCCCCCCCCCCCCCCCCCCCCCCCCCCCCCCCCCCCCCCCCCCCCCCCCCCCCCCCCCCCCCCCCCCCCCCCCCCCCCCCCCCCCCCCCCCCCCCCCCCCCCCCCCCCCCCCCCCCCCCCCCCCCCCCCCCCCCCCCCCCCCCCCCCCCCCCCCCCCCCCCCCCCCCCCCCCCCCCCCCCCCCCCCCCCCCCCCCCCCCCCCCCCCCCCCCCCCCCCCCCCCCCCCCCCCCCCCCCCCCCCCCCCCCCCCCCCCCCCCCCCCCCCCCCCCCCCCCCCCCCCCCCCCCCCCCCCCCCCCCCCCCCCCCCCCCCCCCCCCCCCCCCCCCCCCCCCCCCCCCCCCCCCCCCCCCCCCCCCCCCCCCCCCCCCCCCCCCCCCCCCCCCCCCCCCCCCCCCCCCCCCCCCCCCCCCCCCCCCCCCCCCCCCCCCCCCCCCCCCCCCCCCCCCCCCCCCCCCCCCCCCCCCCCCCCCCCCCCCCCCCCTCAAAATCTTCATCACCATGGTATGGAGAAAGATCCTTGACGTTGAAGATGTTTCTCACGTTGTACTTGTCGCACGGGAGGTCGATCTTGTAAGCCTTGTTGCTGTAGCGTGGTAGCACCTTGAAGGGTTTATCGGCTCGTGGTAGAAGTTTGGACTTGCATTCGTTGGGGAAGCGGTCCTTGCGAAGGTGTAGCCACACAAGATCTCCAATGTTTAATATCAAGGGTTGCTTGTTGACGTTGAGCTTGGTCACGGGTCATTGTACTTGGCGCTCGATTGTGTGCCTTGTATCTTCATGCATCTTCTTGAGATAGTTCACTCGGGCACTCGCGTCCAGGTTGATGTGCTGTTGTAGTGGCAGCGGAAGAATGCCCAATGGGGACAATGGGTTGAAATCGTAGACGACCTCGAAAGGGGACTTGTCGGTAGTCGAATGTCTTGCGCGGTTGTAGGCGTACTCGGCGATGGGTAGGAACTCTTCCCACTCCTTGATGTTCCTCTTGACCAACACGCGTAGTAGAGTGGAGAGTGTTCGGTTCGTTACTTCCATTTGGCCGTCGGTTTGTGGATGGTATGTCGTGGAGAATAGTAGCTTGATTCCGAGCTTGGCGCATAAGGTCTTCCAAAAGTAACTCAAGAACTTGACGTCGCGGTCCGAGACAATCGTCTTTGGTACTCCATGTAGGCGCAAGATTTCCCTACAAAAAAGGTTTGCAACATGTGTAGCATCGTGTATCTTGTTGCAAGGAATGAAATGAGCCATTTTAGAGAATCGGTCCACAACAACAAACACAGAATCCTTTCCATTTCTAGTCCTAGGCAAACCAAGCACAAAATCCATGCTAATATCTTCTCATGGGTGATATGGAATTGGAAGGGGTGTATAAAGACCATGAGATTGAGCTTCGGACTTAGCTTTGCGACATGTCAAACATCGGGTGGTGAAGCGTGAGACGTCACGGAACATCTTGGGCCAAAAATAGTTCTTGGAGAACGTAGCAAATGTCTTGTCACATCCGAAGTGTCCCATCAGTCCTCCTCCATGAGATTCTTGCAAAAGTAACAAATGAAGAGAAGACTCAGGGATGCAAAGTTTGTTAGCTCTCATAAGATAATCATATTTGATGTAATAGCGTTCCCAAGATGTATGTGTCCAACACTTGGCATAAGGAATAGCAAAAGTAGGATCATGCTCATACAAGTCTTTTATGTGCTCAAAGCCAATGACATTCAATTCAAGTTGAGTAACAAGCATGCATATACGGGAAAGCGCATCTGCCACAACATTTTCCTTGCCTTTGATATACTTGATGACACAAGGAAATGACTCAATGAATTCACTCCATTTAGCAAGACGCTTGTTCAACTTAGTTTGACCCTTAAGGTACTTAAGCGTTTCATGATCGGTATGAATGATAAATTCATGAGGGCGAAGATAATGTTCCCATTCACGCAAAACTCGCACTAAAGCATATAGCTCTTTATCATAGATGGGATAGTTGAGTTGCGCTCCGGAGAGTTTCTCACTAAAGTATGCTATGGGGCGCTTCTCTTGCGTTAACACACCTCCTATGCCATTACCGCTAGCATCGCAATGAACTTCAAAAGATTTGTCAAAGTTGTGTAATGCAAGCATGGGAGCATGAGTAAGCAAATTCTTAAGTTCATTAAATGCGGTATCTTGGGATGGTCCCCAAACAAATGGCGCATTTTTCTTACTCAAAGCATGCAAAGGTGAAGCAATGGTGCTAAAATCCTTCACAAATCTACGAGAGAAACCGGCTAAACCAAGAAAACTACGCACTTGTTGCAAGTTGGTTAGTTGGGGCCAAGTTTTAATAGCATTGATCTTAGATTCATCTACATGAACACCTTTAGAAGATACAACGAAACCCAAGAAAACAAGCTTATCAACACCAAAAAGGCATTTGTCCATATTAGCCTAAAGGCGCTCTTTCCTAAGGGTTTGCAACACGGTTCTAAGATGGGTGACATGGTCTTTGAGAGATTTGCTAAACACAAGAATATCGTCAAAATAGACCACAACAAATACACCAATATAAGGTCGAAGAAAAAATGCATGACTCTCATGAAAGTACTGGGTGCTTCGGATAAACCCATTGGCATAACAAGCCATTCATATAAGCCAAATTTGGTCTTAAATGCGGTTTTCCATTCAGCACCTTCTTGGATGCGTATTTGATAGTCGCCACTCTTAAGATCAATCTTAGAGAAAATGGTGGCTCCGCTAAGCTCATCTAGCATAACATCTAGGCGTGGAATAGGGTAACGATAACACACGGTAATAGCATTGATAGGACGACAATCGGAACACATGCAAAATGTACCATCTTTCTTGGGAACAAGGATTACCGGGACGGCACAAGGGCTCAAACTTTCTCGTACATGGCCGTTGTCAATGAGTTGTTGTACTTGCCATTGGATCTCCTTAGTTTCCTCAGGATTGACGCGGTAGGGAGCCTTGTTAGGAAGGGGTGCTCCGGGGATGAGGTTGATTCGATGTTCAATGCCTCGTAGTGGTGGTAGTCCCGGAGGTAGCTCATCGGGAAAACCATCTTGGAATTCCTGCAGAAGAGAAGATAACACTAAAGGTAGAGGGTGAGATTTGTTAGTTTTTGGTGCCTCGTCCTTGCACAAAAGGACATAGTGCATGACACTTGATGGGTTCTCACACACTTCTCTTATCTCACTTTTGGTGGCAAATAGTACTAGGTTTTCTTGTCGCTCATCGTGGAGGCACTCAATTTGGGCTTGTGGCGCTCACTCTCTTTTTGGTGGTTCGCTCTCTCACTATTCTCTTCATGATGGGTGGCTTGCTTGTCGGTGATCACTTGGCTTGGAGACACAGGTCGTAGAATGTACTCCTTTCCTTTCATCTTGAAGCTATAGTGATTCATTCGCCCGTTGTGAATGACACCTCGGTCAAATTGCCATGGTCATCCAAGAAGAAGGTGGCAAACGGACATCGGAACAACATCACACTCCAAAGTGTCTTCGTAAGCTCCGATCTTGAAGGAAACTTGTACCATATGCTCGACTTGGATAGTGCCAGAGTTGCTTAGCCATTGAACCTTTTAAGGGTGCGGGTGCTGCATCTTAACCAATTGGAGTTTGGAGCATAGTTCTTCAGTTGCCAAGTTATGACAACTCCCTCCATCGATGATGACCTTGACGGACCTTCCATTGATGCCGGCCTTGGTATGGAAGATATGGCATCTTTGGTCTTCTTCCTGTTGATGTTGAAGAGTCAAGACCTTGGAGACAATGAGAGCGGGGCTCGGATCTTCGTCACAAAAGACTTGATCATCTTCATCTTCGTTCACTTGCCGGTGCATGGCCACTTGCTCAAGGGCTTCCATTTCTCCTTCACTCATGGAGTCGTATGTACCATCGTCGTTGAAGATCATGGTGCGTTTGTTGGTACACTCGAAGGACTTGTGGCCTCGGCCGCCGCATGTGAAGCATTTGAAGGAACTTGTCTTGATGGTCTCATCGGTTGGGGTAGATGATGATGAAGCTCTCGTCTTGAAGTTGCTTGTAGTATGAGGACGACTTGAGATTGTCGAAGTTCTCTTGTAACTTGACTTGTCGTCGTTGCTTGTAGATGGCTTGGTTGAGGTAGGAGGTGTTGGAGTCGTTGAAGCTTGAGAGTTGGAGAAAGCATAGGACTTGGATGAGAACTTGGCATATTTGAAGTTATCTTACACTTGACGTTCCGCTTTAGTAGCTTGATGTACTAGCTCGATGAGGTTCGAGTATGGTTGGAAGTCGGCGATCTTCTTGATAGGATATTGAGTCCATTCAAGAAACGTCCCATAGTTTTCTCATCATCTTCCGTGACATTGGCTCGTATCATGGCAATCTCCATTTCCTTGTAGTACTCTTCAACGGTCTTTGTCCCTTGCTTGAGGAGTTGGAGTTTCTTGAAGAGGTCATGGTTGTAGTAGGTTTGCACGAAATGTGCTCTCATGACATCCTTCATTTGCGTCCAAGTTGTGATGGGTGGTTCTCCTATTGCCTCAAGGCACTCAATGACTTGTTCCCACCAAATGAGGACGTAGTCTTGGAACTCAAGGGATGCCATCGCGATCTTCTTCTCTTCCTCATAGTTGTGCAAGCGCAAGATTTTGTCAACCTTCAATGCCCATGAAAGATACTCTTTGGGATCATTGCTTTCGGTGAACTTGGGCATGGTGAACTTGAGTTTGCCGTAGCGTTGCTCTTCATTGTGTTGGGGTCAAGGGTGATGATGTCCTTGACATGTAGGATTATCGCCCTCAACTTGCTCTTGGCGTGGAGGATTTCCATTGTCTTGTTGCTCTTGGCGAACTTGTGCTTCTTGTCGGAGGAGCTTGTCTAGCTTGAGGAGGAGCTTGTCTAGCTTGAGGAGGAGCTTGTCTAGCTTGTGGAGGAGCTTGAGGAACTTATCAGTGCAACCGGGCTTGATAAATCCTCTCTTGAACTTCATCGCGAAGTGCTTCTTCTTGGTTGCACCTATGGCGGTTGCGTGCGGCAACGGCGCAACTTGTGTCATGGAGGACACGTTGCGCCTCAAGTGCTTGAGCTTCTCTCCGTTGTTGTTATTGACGTTGTGCCTTGGCATCTTGTTTGTCTTGGTGTAGGCACGCTCGCTCTTCCTCTTGTTGGCGTAGACATTTGTCGTTCTTGTGCTTGCGCAAAGGTAGCTTGATTTTAGCGATGTCAATGTTCTTGCGCTAGATGTTGTTCTTGATGATCGATGTTGTGTAGAGGATTGTGGTTTGCTTGACGGTCTTGGCGCGTGGCTTGGCGAAGACTGTCTGACGTCGGTGTACTTGAGTTGTCGGAGGAGTGTCGAGTCGAGTGGCTCCGTCTTGAGTATGATGAAGTGGTAGAAGAGCGGTTGACCAACAAGGCACGAATCTCGTCCATTCTTGCATTGTTCTCTTGTTTTTGTCGTCGAGCTTGTTGTCGAAGTAGTCTCTTGTACGTTGCTCGGAGAGATGCAAGTCAGTGGCAATGTTGTCGATGCGGTCGCTCAATGCTTGTTGTTCTTGATGCAAAGCTCATTGTGTGCCAAAGAGGTGGTTCTTGGTGACGTAGGTGTTTGGGTCGTCGTCTTGCTCGATGAAGAGTGGGTTGGTAGAAGAACTTGGCCTATCCATCATTCCAAGCAAATGTGTGAGTGTGCGAAAGAGAAGAACTATACCAAATGTACCTTGACTGATGTTGAGGGTGGATCAAAGATCACTCAATGATGTAACAAGGAAATAACACAATTGGTACCGTATCTCATCGATCTCGCACACCTACACAAAGAAAGCCCCCTATTGCATTCTCGCATATATTTGGAGATTTTGACATATTTCTTGTGAAGCATGCTTGTCTTACTTCTTTGCACCATATACCTAGTGCCATGAATATCACCATTGTTGCATCATATTGTCCGTGCACTTATGCTTCTAATCGTTATGTGCAAAAGAAGAGAACCATCATGATGGATGATGTGTTTATCTACCATGCGCATACATTCTTTGCTTTTGTTTGTGCTTGTGTAGGATCATTCTTCATGTCGACCTCCACTTCACGTGAGTTGACCATTCGAGCTCTTGAGAGCGAACCACTTTCGATCACGACGCTTCTACATCGTACTTGCTTGTGCTTCGGCATTGTGAAGAATGCACAAGGACACGCCTTCAAGGTGACATCTTTCTTGAGCATGTATATTGCGGATCATACTACTTGTGTTGCTTGCATCATGAGACATATCGGTCATCTCGGACTACTTGATTGCGCACATGTTTGAGATCTTGCTTCGACTTGTCATTTTCACCTTTCCATGCCTCATAACATATATACCTTGTGTGTTGCATCCCATTCTTGGATTACTTGCTCCTATAATATGCTTGGTTGCAACAATGTACTCACTTCACATATGCCATGCCCCATAGATTGCTACATGCTTGCCTTAATTGCCTCACACATGATGAACGATTTCTCTTTTTATTGTGTTGAGTGCCATACCATCTTCACTACACCCTATGCACGTTATGCTTGGATTGCCTTGCACTTGACCCATGTGTTTAGACATTTCATTTTATTTGGTGTTGTGAATGATTCCTATGCCTACCATAGACCTTTAATTGACCGAGACCCCGGACATCCGGCTCGTCCCGAAGCCCCAGACATCCGGCCCCTAGCCCGGACGTCCGGCACCTGCGCGTGCCTAATCGGGCCAGAGGCCCATGTATCCCCCTCTCACTTACCCCTTCGTGGACACTCTCCTCCTCCTAGTTAGGGTTAGCAAAGGATTAGCTCAATTTGAGATAGAGCTTTGCTCATCCATCCAGATCTACTCCATCGAGAGAGACCGCAGGCTCTACGGAGAAGATCCACCTTGGATTCAAGACCCCTTCATGGAAAGACCCCTCAAGACCTCCTCATGGAGATGAACTAGTTACCATTTGTATCGTCCTTTGTTGATCGTGGATCGTGTATCTCTCTTTATGTTCATGGATCTAGCACATGTGTGATCGTTTCTTGTTGATTTGAGTGATTCCTCTCGTTTTCCCTCGTGTTTCCCCTCGTGTTCTTCATGGGATCCGCTCCAATCGTGAAAGATTGGGCATCTAGGGTTCTACCCTACATCACGTTTCCTCTCTGTGAATCGTGTTGGATTATGGTGTATATCACAGACATTTGTGTTTTTACCGACCATGTGCGCCGTAACGACCTACAGAGTATAATTTCACCCTAATTTAATTGCTGCCATTTAAAATTGTACCAAATTTGAATTTGAAAGTAGGCTATAGCTTTATTCATATCCATCAGGATCAAACAACCAATGCATTATTCGATTCACAAGTACATATGTTCAAGAATTACATAAGCACCAAATAAAGAATAATGAACCACAGTTGTATACTTGTACTATTAAAGATGGTAAAGAAAGAGGCGAAATACATTCTGGTTGGTGAACAAGGTGAAGCAGAATGCCCATATTGTGCCCTCCTCCATGCAAAAGGCACGCACGACTCTAGTCTAACCTCTTGTGATGGCCGACCGCCCATACTTCACTGTCTTGATGAGGACGTCTAGATAGTCATCAGGTTTTGATAGAAATACTTTAACATTTGCATGCCCACCAATCATGTAGTTTGAGAGGTAATCTTCAGTAAATTGCTTTGGTAACCACTACAAAGGAAAAGATTCAAACATTGTCATCTAACACAACTCATTATGGGCAATAAAAACGAGACTGCACAATTCTTACTTACCATCCTCCAGTTCACTGTTGTCTTTGATAAAGTGTAAGCAAATAGTGCAGTTCACTGTCGGCCGATTAAGTGCAATTAACTGTAGTTGTGTGATCTAGGGTGGAACCCTAGGGGGCGATCTTTCATGATTTGGAGGGGGATGCCCAAAGAACAAGAAGAACACAAGGGAAAAAACAAGAGGAAACACTCAAATTGACTTGATCCAATCACACATGCGCTAGATCCACATACAAAAAGAGGGATACAAAGGTCCAAATCCAACACAAGATGGTAACAAAGGCACTAGTTCATCCCAATCCTTGGAGGGGTTGAGGTCTTGAATCCTTGGAGGATCTTCCACTAGGGATCTTCTCACATGGAGGTCTTGAACTCCATGGGGGTGGTCACTCTCTCTCACAGAGTAGAGTAGGTAGGAGCAAAGCTCACATCCAAATGAGCTATCACATTGCTAACCCTAGAAAGGAGGTGGAGGTGGTCTATTTATAGTCTAAGCCATGAAGGGGAAAGTGGGAGAGGGATACAAGGCCAAAGGCCCGGCTGCGCGCAGGAAGTGTCGGACGTCTGGTGGATACCGGATGTCCGGTCGCTCGCGGGGGTCCGGAGGGCATCATACTTCCTTCTGGACATGTGGCACCGGATGTCCGGTCGGCGTCGGTCATCCGGTCGCCGGGTCTCGTCGGATGTCCGGTGGTCGTCGGACGGCTGGCCACTATAGGACTCGTCGGCTGTAGTTCTTCTGTCCGTCTGGGCTGCGTCAGGTCCCGGATGTCCGGTGGCATCCGGACGTCCGGTGGCTGTAGGTTGTAGCAGCTCTGTTTCTTCCGTCTTCGCTTCCACGCTTCCCTCATGGATGGTGTAGGTGATCCTTGGCGCTTGCACTCCTCCTTGTCGTTCGTGAAGCTCCGACAATACCTATGCATGCACACGATTGGAGTGTCAAGTAGTATACCATCCTCGAAGGGGTCAAGTGAACACGCGTAAAGGAGATGATTCACCTTTGTGTATGTGAAATAGATGTCGAACGTGTCACTTGCCAACAACGGGCTCTTGACATGGTGATGTCCGTAGGGTGCTCCGCGTCATCTCCCCCTCCCTTGGGAAAGATCCGACCTCGAATCAAAAACCAAATCACCATGGGAAAGGGATGGCTTCGCCATGTAGAAATGGACGATCCCCAAGTACTCATCATCTTCAAGCTTGGAATGGGCACTCTCCAATGTCGCACCGTCTTGTGGTTCCTTCAAAAGGAGTAAGGACAACAAACACATGAAAAAACAAATGTGGTTAGCGTTAGTGCAAAACCAAGCATTTGAGAGGTGATTCAGCGAACAAGTGTCATCATCAAGCATAGCATATGGCGTGAGAAATGATTGTAACATGGCATGTAAGCATATTAATTGAGCACAATCAAGGTCATCATGGAAACTAGCATGTAAACGTGAGGTAGTGATGCAAATATGTGTGACAAGAGAATTAGCATCTACCTCAAGGTCATAGCAATCATGGGCAAAGCGCTCAATGAAAGGTCTATGGTAGGCATAGGAATCATTCACAACACCAAAGGAAATGAAGTGTCTAAGCACATGTGGCAAGACAATCCAAGCATAATGTGCATTGGGTGTAGTGAAAATCACGTGACACTCAACATAATAGGAAGAGCAATTGTTCAACATGTGTGAGGCAATCAAGGTAAGCATGTAGCAATCAATGGGACATGGCATATGTGAAGAAATTACATTGTTGCAACCAAACATATGATAGGAGCAAGTAATCCAAGAATTGGATGCAACACACAAGGTATATATACCATGATGCATGTATAATGTGAAAATGGCAAGTCGAAGCAAGATCTCTAACATGTGCGCAATCAAGTGGTCCAAGATGGCCAATAATTCGCATGGTGCAAGCAACACAAGTAGTATGATCCGCAATATCCATGCTCAAGAAGGATGTCACCTAGAAAGCGTGTCCTTGTGCATTCTTCACAATGCCGAAGCACAATCTAGTGCGATTTAGAAGCGCGTTGGTCACAAGTGGATCGCTCTCAAGAGCTCGAATGGTCAACTCACGTGAAGTGGAAGTCGACACAAAGTCCAAGTATCCTACACATGCACACAACAAAACAAATAACATATGCGCATGGTAGATAAACACATCGTCCATCATGATGGTTCTCTTCTCTTGCACATAACCATTAGTAGCAAAAGTGCATGAATAATATGATGCAATAATTGATGAGGACATGACTACCTTGGATACGACCAAAAATATGCATACATGTATATTTGTGAGGTGATTTCTAATGCAAACTATGCAATAATTTATTTATGTCATTCAGGACAAAAATACTTCACAAACTTTTCTGTCATGTCTAATTGCAGCTGTATGAGACATTTGTACAAACCACATATTAAGATAAGGGGAAAAGAGAAGTTTAGGTGTTGTTCAAAAAGTCCTCTCACGTCACTTTTGGGCCAAGAGAAGATAGAGTCCAAGTCTCTCACGTTCTGGATTCAGATTCGGACTACACAGACATACCTGACTCAAAACGCCAAGAACTCTTTCATACGGACTCCGAATTGGGTGATTCTTTTTTTTGGAAAGTAGATTTCATATTCTTTCCAACCCAATTGGATTCACCTTCAAATTCGTCCAGAGCATTGAGTTATTGACGAAACAATCTGATGCTGCAGCAGAATCCGAGTCAAACTACAAGTCCAAAGGTATTGCATCACCTCCACTTGGGCCCATGAGCCTTGTACGATCTAGGGTTAGTTTTAGGCTGCCTTGGGACGTCCTCCCACCTCCTTGGCCACCATCCCTTGCTCCTATATAAGTAGATCCATCTAGTAGCTTTTTCCTTGGGATTTGTTTAGTTAAAAGTTAGCCATTGCAGCTTCGTGTACTTTGTTTGTGTCCAACGACCAGACCAAGACCACTTACGGATCCCCACCATTATCAATATTTCATATATATTTGCAATATTAAGATTGCTTTATCATATTCTTGCTCGTTCTTCGATGGCTTGCATGAATATACCTTCGTGGTCATGCTGACCGTGCTTTCGGCATCATCAGTAACCTAAGGAGATTGGTTTAGCAATTGCTAAGGCGCAATGTCATGCACGTTTGTAGTCGGGTCGTCAAAGTCGGCTCCACCAAATTGATAGTTATCATCTCATCGAAAGATCGGGACACCCTCGCCTCTATTAAGTGGTATCAGTTTTTAGGTTGCTCGGTGAGAATTTCCAGTTTTCCCTAGATTAGATTTATTTTCTTACCTATTGTCCAAGTAAAAGCCACAAAAAAAGTTAGATCTATTCATCCTTTGTCCAAGCCAGTCTGAGCCTTTGCAATTTTCTTTTCATTGATTGCATAGTTGAATTATCGGTTGCATCGTCGTGTCTAGTTGCTGGTCTTAGTGTCTAGTTCGTTTAGAGTTTCAAGTTCTGTTCACATTAGTCACGCCGCCGCTGCATTGTTATCCCTTCCGCTATCCACCACCCATCCATCAATTTCCACCACGTGCTTCACACCGTTCGTTATCATAATCATAGTTGAGATCGTTCACATCTTCGCTTGATCCAATCTGCATCTTATCTAGTTTGTTTTGGAAAGAGGGAGAGAGAGAAAAAGCAGAGAGACAAAAAGAGAGACAAAAAGTAAAAAAAAGTCAGAGAAAAAAAAGAGAGAAAGAAAAAGAAAAAAGTGCGAGAAACAAAGAGAGAGAAAAAAAAATTGGATCTATGTAGTGTCAATCTCGTAGCTGAATTCGGATTGGAATCTGTTTTGTGCACTGTTCAGTAAAATAGGCATATCTTCCTCATACGAAGTACGTTTTGGCTCTGTGAGTACTCAAATTAAAGCTAGCGACGGGCTGCATCTAAATAGTTGCAGAAGCTTATGCAATATTTGATACCTCAAAATCGGCTTCTAAATAGGTCTTTTTGCCCTCCGAAGTTCGCGAACACAGCTTGTTCCAGTTTTCCAGGCCAGTTTTACAATTTTTTGACTCCTCATATCAACTCGGAATTGAGTGATTATTTTACGTTTGAAAGTTTGAGTTAGTGCAATTCTTGAGAAAAATTATCAAAAAATTGGCACAAACGTTTTCAGAGGAAAGTTGGAGAGAAAGTTGTTGGTATATCCTGCTTGGCAGTTGTTTCACATCATTATCTTTACTGCTATTGTGATCTTCACTTATATCTTGATGTCCAGAGCTACTTCATGTCCTTTATTGATGCTAGTTGTGCTACGCAGTGACCTCATTAGTGTTCTAGGCTCGCGTCTCTAGTCCGGTCTAGCCTAGGACCAGCACAATACCGTCATTGAGCGTTTATTCAACATTGCATCTCTGAATTGATTATTGCTAATCTTTTGCTACCATATATGTAAGCCTTCCAAGATCCACATATTTCTACACCGTGTATACATACGTTCCCAGGGCAATCGCTTTATTCAATCTTCGGAGTTATTTGACACCGCTGGTTGCCTGTCACCACCTGCTGCTTGGTAAGAACTTGTAAGATATTGATATTTGCTTTACTGTGAGTGCCTTACCACCACACCCTAGTAGTTCATAGGAACATTATTCTGGAATTTTGTTTCTTGTTTCTACTAATCATGATAGGGTCCGAAGATAGAAGTTCTTGGATGACGGACACATCTTCACCATCACGAGAGGTGGGACAACACACACAAGCATATGGTCAGGTTATCTCGTTACCATCATTTGAGGGTAGATTTAATCCTGCTATTTATCTAGCTTGGGAGCTTGAAGTCGAACAAGTTTTTAATCACCATGAGGAGACCCCAATAGTTTCCCCATACATATTAGGAGATTTTGATTCATTCCATACATTGCATGATTCCCATGATTGTGTGCACCATATGCATTCCTTGAATAACAATGCTCTACATATTTCTCATGATGCGTTACACAATTTGAGTCTCCATTATGCTATACATAACAACAAACCTATCATGATGGATGACATGTTTCTATATCACGCATCTCATTTATTTAAGAAGTGGATATCTTATGCTAACCAACACATGCACGTATGCATCATAATGGATGATGTGTACATATACCATGCACACACAATTTTCCCTTTGTCTTTGTTTTGTGTAGATACTCACGTATACTCGTCAACCTCTCAATTCCAAGAGTTGACAAAACGAGCTCTTGAGAGCAACGTCAATTTGGGATCCCGTGGATTGTCCTTACCACCATTCTCTTCGCGCATTCCTTTTACTTGGCTCTCACACGGCTATGAGCTATTTACCACTTGTCATCCTATGCCCATACTATCGTGTTCACTTTGCATGTTATGCCTCTTTACATGATTTTGACATGCAATTGTGACCCATGCTTTGCATTACACATGATGATTGATTCTAGTACTTGTATATGTATTTGCAAGCTTGGTGGTGATATTTCTTGTTATTGCCATGTTTGCGGTATACCATGTGCATTGCCTATGCCTACTATTTGCACACATGACATGATTGCCATGATTACCTATAGTATGTTGCACCTTTGCACTACTAGCTTGAATGATTTGATTGCCTCACACATGATGAACAATTGATCTTTCTATTATGTTGAGTGCCACACTATATTCACTACACCCCATGCACGTTACGCTTGGATTGTCTTGCACTTTAGACACTTCATTTATTTTGGTGTTGTGAATGCTTCATATGCATACAATAGACCCATATGCATACAATAGACCATTTGTTGAGCGCATTATGCATGCTTGCTATGAGCTTGAGGTAGATGCTTATTCTCTTGACACACATATTTGCATCCCTACCTCACATTTACATGCTTGTTTCCATGATGTCCTTGATTTTGCTCAATTTATGTGCTTACATGACATGTCACAATCCCTTGTCACACCATATGCTATGCTTGATGACGACACTTGTTTGGTGAATCACCCCTTGAATGCTTGGTTTTGCACTAACACTAACCGCATTTGTTTTTTTGAAGTGTTTGTTGTACTTGTTCCTTTTGAAGGGATCACAAGACGGTGCGACATTGGAGAGTGCCCATTTCGAGCTTGAACATGGTAAGTGCTTGGTGGTTGTCCACTTCTACATGGAGACGCCCTCTCTTTCCCATGGTGATGAAGATCACGATCCGTGGACGGATCTTTCCCAAGGGGGGAGATGATGCGGAGCATCCCTCGCTCATCCCCATGGACGTCCCATCACCACCACAAGCACGAAGAGAACCAATGACAAGAGCACACGCATGTGTCGTTGAAACCGAGGTTAACTCTTTCCTCTTTGAGCTTCTTTCGGATTCACATGAGAGTTGGGTTCTACCTTAATGGAAATACTATGCATTCTTAGGTACCAAGGAGATGACTGTGAGGAAGCTAGGAGGGAGTCACAAGCAACCGAGGAGGAGAAGGAAGAGCTCCAACACATGAAGCACCGGAGGCTCTCTAGACACCCCGGGTGCCCGCACCGGCCGGCCAAGTGGGGCGCGTTGCCCCTGACCACCCCGGGTGCCCGGGCCTTCACCCCCGGGTGCCTGGACCCCCCACCTGGGTGCACCCCGGGTGAACGGCCCCTTAGCCCCGGGTGCCCGACTTCCTTCTCCCAGGCATCCCTGGGTGCCCGGACATTTACACCGGGTGCCCGGACATGTCCGAATATGCCTGCACGCATTTTGGGTTAAAAGACCCTTGTACCCCAATTTTCCTCCTATTTCGTCCCTAGGCTATAAGTACTCCTCATCTAGCTCATTTCTAGGGATAGCAAAGTATATGTGAGATATTGAGAGAGCTTTGCTCATCTTCCTCGTCTTGGAGATCATGACCTCCTAAGGGAGAAGATCCTCTTGTGGATATCAAGGCCTCCTCTTGGAGAAGGATCCCCATCATAGGATCCATCAAGACCTCTTTCCTCATAGGATTGGGATGAACTAGTTACCTCTTGTATTTTCTTGTATTGGATTTGGACCTTTGTATCTCTCTTTGTGTGATTGGATCTAGGACATGTGTGATTGGATCAAGTTAATTTGAGTGTTCCTCTTGTTTCCCCCTTTGTGTTCTTCTTGTTCATGGGGATTTCCCCTCCAATTCGTGAAAGATCTCCATCTAGGGTTCCACCCTACAACACTCCATAGTGTAGTTGTCGCCGCGCCGTCTTCAAAAAGAGTCATGGTAGACTCGGCATCATCAATGCCACAATGAGGGATGGCAGTGAAGTTGAACTTGGGAACATCATCTTGGAGCTCGTCAGGCTTGGATATCTTGGTGGTACTACCCTCATACTCATTGCCGTGGAGCTTGGTCGCTGCGAGGTGAGCTTCGGGTGAAGAAGCCTTGGCCTTCATGAAGTCTTTTTCCACCATGAGAGCACCAATGTAGTTGTCGTAGAGGGACGTGTAGTTCTTGCAGAAGATAGTCTTGTAGATGTCGTTGTTCAATCCCATCAAGAAGTGGAACTTCATCAAAATGGGGTCATCCACGTCGGCTCGTCGCAAGGCTTTCTTCATCTCCTTGAAGTACTCGTCGATGGACTTGGATCCTTGTATGGTGTTCTCCAATTGGTATTGAAGATGTTCCGTGTAGGTGGAAGGCACAAACTCTCGCCGCATAGCTTTCTTCGTCTTGGGCCAACTCATGTCGAAGGTCTTCGAAGGTGTGTGAAGCCACCATGTGGACACGTTGTCGTGGAAGTTACTTGGGGCACACTTTACTTGATCTTTGAAGGGTACTTGATGTAGCTTGAAGTAGTTGTCCATTTTGCGCTCCCACTCGAGATACTCCTCGGGGTCTTGAGTCCCATAGAAAGGAAGCTTGTGGACGGTGTCGAGGTCATAGTAGCTCGTGGAAGTCGCGGACTTGAGCTTGGGAAGCTTCTTTTGAGCATAGTCTTGAGTGCTTATAGGCGAAGATGCCACATGCCCAAAGGCGAAGATGCCTTGAAGTCACTTGGCGAAGATGCCAAGGTAGATGGTGAAGTCATTGAGCGGTTGTTGGTGTTAAGCTCTTGACCTTCACGTTTATGTCGGTGATGGTGTCGATGGCGATGTGACCATGCCGGAGATGGTATCTCAGAAGCATGTGCACTTGAGTGTCTTCTCGAAGATGAGGAAGATCTCTCATAGGACTTGATGAGGGCCTTGATCTCCTCCATTTGAACATCCATCTGGCGTCCAAGTTGTTTTTCATGTCACCAATCTCTTCGTTGTTATTGTAGACCAAAGGAGGTGTGCTTTGCCTAGCGATCACAAGACTCGAGCAAATGTGAGTGGAAGAAAGGAAAGAACTAGACCAAATGTACCTTGTCCAATGTTGAAGATGGATCAATGATCACTCAATAATGTATTATGGAAATAGCACAATTGGAACCGGATCTTGTCAATTCTCACACCTACACAAGTAAGGCTTATGGAGTAGCTTGGTGAGGATAGTGGCACAAAAATTTGATGGAAATGTTAGCAAGAGTCAATAATGTTGAAAGAGATTCACAAATTTGCAAGTGAAACAAGTAGACCAATAGCAATGAATGGCACACGAAAACACACATACGGATAGATAAATGGGTCCGTGCAACCAAGGAACGAGCTCAAAATGTGGAACCCACGGAAAATGCTCCTGTTGCACAACTCTAGAGAGATGCTAGCACGATTTCTCAATAGGCGGATACGACACTTGTGCACAACCTATAAGAGACAAAAATGCAACGACTTCTATCCCAAGTATGCTATGTATATATGATTCCCAGTGATCTTCTCAAGATGATCCAAGATGATCGGATATGACAATCTTATGTGCAATGTGGTATGATGCTATGGCTATTGCTTACAAGCTCTTTGTTTTTCTCTTTTTGCTTAAAAGCTTAATTCTTTTTGTTGTTGTTATGGCCACTATGTGAAATGCACAAACCAAGATAGCAATTGTGTATATGCGGGAACAATCTTGTGACACAAGAGATGATACGATGATACCAAGATGATATGGTATGTATGCAATGGAAGGTGTAAATCGATGATCACTAATATGCACAAGTAACGTTGCCGGCAATACTCAATGGCTAGTCTCGATAGGCAAGTGACGCAAAATGGGCTAGAGGTTAACAATACTATGGCAAGAAGAATGTATAATGAGATACCACGATACCAAGATGATATAGAGGTTACCATACTTGCCTACAGTTAGGGTGTCAAAATGGTGAAGGTGGTCGATGTCGAATCCTTGGCGAAGTTGAGCAGCGGTGTCATCGATGTCGAGCCGTTCCTAGTTAGCCGAAACACCCTAGGACACGAAAAAACCACAAACTCAAAATCTCCAAAGGCAAATGTCAAATGGTGGTAGCGGAATGCAGTGGCGGTATTATGGAAGATCAAAGGAATTGCGGAAGAGCAATGATGGGTTATGCGAGCTGGAGTTGAAGTCATCATCCCTAAGTAGTCGAAAAAACTTAGGAGACACACTCACAACTCAAACAAGCTCAAACAAAATTGGGTTAAGTTGAGGTGGCAGAAATGTATGGTGGGCAAGGTTATGCGGAAGTTAGGGTGGTCGTTGTTGAAGAAGTAACCGTCCCTAAGTAGCCGAAACACCTTAGGAGACTCGAACCACTACTCAAGAAGCCACTAATGCTATGGGGAACAAAATGGGTTAGGTTGCGGAAGTCGGTGGTGGTAATGCGGATGATGTGGTGAAGGCCCTAGGCAAAGATGCCAAAGCTCCAAAACTTTGATGAAGTCAAATGATGGTGGTTGTATTTTTGTGGGATGGGGGATGTCAATAGCTTCAAAACGAGCTAAAGAACATCAAAATCCGAGTTCGGATGAATTACTTATGTCCGAAACAAAAATTTGCCGAAGTCAATATCTACAGGAATCGGACGTCCGGTAAGTGTCGGATGTCCGGTGGACGGACGTCCGGAAAGTTCGGAAATCCGTTAATTTCGTTCTGTTGGGTGGTATCGGTTATCCGGAAGGTGACGGCCGTCAGGTGCTTCAGGAGGGTCCGGACATCCGGTAAACGTTGGTCGTCCGGTGGGTCGGGGTCAAATTGAGATTCGAGATTCGGGACGCGATTTTGGGCGGAAAATGATGATTTTGGGGTCAAAATTGATGAGATTTCATGGATGGAAAGTGGGGAAACTTGTGGAGATGCTAGATCCACTCGAAACACATCAAATCTATGGATCAAAATCAATAAAACTTCATCACACCAACAAATCACAAAAAAAATTGGGGCTATTTTTGTGGGGATTTTCAAAATTGGGACAAAATCAACAAAATTAGGCTAGAAAAATAGGGGTAGGGGCTCCAAATTCATGATCAACCATGTCTCATGATACCAAGATGATGTAGGGTGGAACCCTAGGGGCCGATCTTTCATGATTTGGAGCGGGAGTCTCGAAGAACATGAAGAACACAAGGGAAAAAAAATAAGAGGAAACACTCAAGTTGACTTGATCCAATCACACATGCGTAGGTCCACATACACAAAGAGAGATACAAAGGTCCAAATCCAACACAAGATGGTAACAAAGGCACTAGTTCATCCCAATCCTTGGAGGAGTTGAGGTCTTGAATCCTTGGAGGAGTTGAGGTCTTGAATCCTTGGAGGATCTTCCCTAGATGGGGTCTTGAATCCACTAGGGATCTTCTCACATGGAGGCCTTGAACTCCATGGGAGTGGTCTCTCTCTCTCAAGAGTAGAGTAGGTAGGAGCAAAGCTCACATACAAATGAGCTATCACATTGCTAACCCCTAGAAAGGAGGTGGAGGTGGTCTATTTATAGTCTAAGCCACGAAGAGGGAAGTGGGAGAGGGATACAAGGCCAAAGGCCCGGCTGCACACACGCAGTGTCGGACGTCCGGTGGATACCGGATGTCCGGTCGCTCGCGGGGTCCCGACGTCCGGAGGGCGTCAGACTTCCGACAATTTCCTTCTAGACATGTGGCACCGGATGTCCGGTCGGCGTCGGCCGTCCGGTCGCTAGGACTCGTCGGACGTCCGGTGGTCGTCGATCGTCTGATCGTTATAGGACTCGTGGCTGTAGTTCTTCTAGCCGTTTGGGCTGCGTCAGGTACCAGATGTCCGGTGGCTGTAGGTTGTAGCAGCTCCGTTTCTTCCGTCTTCGCTTCCACGCTCCCCTCGCGTACGGTGTAGGTGATCCTTGGCGCTTGAACTCCTCCTCGTTGTCCGTGAAGCTCCGACAATACCTATGCATGCACACGAGTGGAGTGTCAAGTAGTATACCATCCTCGAAAGGGATCAAGTGAACATGCGTAATGGAGATGTTTCACCTTTGTGTATTTGAAGTAGATGTCGAACGTGTCACTTCCCAAATAGGCTCTTGACATGGTGATGTCCGTAGGATGCTCTACGTCATTGTGTTGTTTTTGTTCTTGCTGCTGCTCTTCTACGTATATCTAGACATCATCAGAACATTAATGTAACACTCTTCCTTGTTGCTATGTAGCCTAGGATTACATATTTAGACATTCAGTACAATGCATGTTGGTATGTAGCCTCAGATATATTAGATATGGCCCTAGTTAACCTACTGATAAATGGGTTACAGATATATTCAGTTAAAAGTCTGATTCACCGATTAATCCATAATCAGCCCCCGACCTATATGGTACCAGCTACCGATATCCTGAACACTGAGTATATATAATCCATGGGATGAAACTAACCTCGATGGAAAACAACAGTCGTTCCCAAAATTGTCGTGTGTAAGTACATGGAAAGGCATGTTATGCACAATAGGCTAAACATCAACCGAAAATATCCATGGTAGACAACATAATATCCAAATGATAGTTTCAGTTTGCAGGTTTAAGCACGCTAGTTAAGCAAAACAAGAAGTGGAAAGGTGTGTTAACTGCAACAGGCCTAACATCTAACAACAAGCAAATATAGTCATTCAAACTGGTATTATGCCGGTCTAAGTACACTGGTAATTGTTAAATAAAAATGGAAAGGCGTGTTAACTACAACATGCTTATTGGTACTTTTTGAAACCGGTGTTGATGAAATTGTACTGCACAGTAAATAGTTGCACATATATAGGGCATCACTTTCTGAACAATTGAAATAAACGAGGCATACTACGAACAACAAAAGATATCATTTGAAACTGGACATATGCAAACTTCAAACAACCGAACAACCAAAAAACGTTAAAAGAGGCATATGCTAGCTATAACAGGCTTAACAGCAAGCAAATATATTCATTCCTATTGGTATGTTTGAAACTGGTATTGATGAAAATGTACTGCACAGTAAATAGTAGCACATATAGAGCATCACATTGTCAACAACTGAAATAAACTAGGCATACTGCAAACAACCCAATATAGCAATTAAAACTGGACATATTCTCACTACACTACAAAAGGGACTCGACAAAACAAATAATGGGTCCCCCCTGTGAAGAGGCACAGCAAAACAAATCATGGGTTTCCTCACTTGTCACAGATGGGCTCGTTCCCATGGGAAGAGCACGGACCCTGGGTGCGCTCCATGTTATCGCAGATGGGCTCCTTCCCCTTGGAATAGCACGGCTATTGGGTGCCCTCCCTGATGTCGCAGATGGGCTCTTTCCCATTGGAAGAGCCGGAGAGGGTGCCCTCCTTGTGGTCACCGTCGATGAGGTCTAACTTGGCAGAAGTGGATCCCAAGCCAGCGTCGCAGAAGGTGTCCTTCAGAAATGACAAAAGGGGCTCGATGGTGATGTAGGATGGCAAATTCTTGACAGCGAGCCAGAGGAGATCAGCCGCGGGGCTATGGATGAGATCGACAGCGGTTGACCCGAGGGGTTGGGGTTGGGCCACTTAACCTGTGACATAGCTCGTGTCAAGCCATCACTATTGACGACCTCGATGTCGTAGCTGGCGTCCATGACATACCAGCATAATCTAGCCCGCTAATTGAGAGCATGCGGCCAGTAATGGTCGTCAGCTTCCTCGGTGGCCACCTCGGTGACATCGGCGAAGAGGCCTTGATACACCTCTTTTGGGCCAGTCGTTCCTTGAGCTCCACGGGGAGTGTAGTCGGGCTTAGGCTACGACGCTCTAGAGTGGCGAATGGGGATGGGGATCTATGGGGAAGGGGGCGTTTGGCAGACGTCATTTAAGAAACTCAGGGCGGCAAGGGTATGGAGATCGGTGGGTAAGTTGCACGGGCAAACCGAGAGATGTTGAAAATGGAGGCCTTGCGGCGGCGGCGGCGACCTTGCTAGAATTTCGAGCGAGGGAGGGGTTGTGGTGGGGTGTGTGTGTTCGTTGTGTGTCGTGCATGCGCGTGGTGTTTTGGGGTGTGTGTGTGTGTGTGTGTGGAGGGGGGTGGTGTTTGAGGAATGACACGGCTACTGAAAATTTTACTATGCGGGAGTAAAATGTCGGGGCTACTGAAAATTTGGATGATGCATCGCACACGGTCCCAAAATACAACCGTGTGTTATCAAAAAGAGAAACCCTCTGGCCGGGTAGATATTTTCAAGGGATACAGGTGGGAGCGGGAACAACAAACATCACACACAGTCGAAACATAATAACCGTGTGTTATCAAACAGAAAAACCCTGCAGGCGGGTAGATATTTTTGAGATTGCGAGGGAAGCCTCGTGGAGCCCAATGTATTGTGTTGATGTGAGTGACAAGGGCACGGGCGTGGCACACAGGTAGTGATGAGGACATCAATACCATTTTTACACCCACTGCCCCTGCTGCTATACAATTACTAGAGCTCGCACACGCCAATTGAATTACCAGGTACTTTCGTTTCTTGGTAACAATTCTAATGTTCATGAGAATATAATGCTGCCTAAATTGGATACATTTGTATTGATTACTAATGAAGGGCCTAGCATGGACAAGAGGGATGAACACTGGAGTAGGATCAAGAATGGAGATGAAGGAGCGTGCGAAGGGATCCACAATGTCGTTTCTAGTGCATATTTGAGCACTTTGAAGCCTCTGTGATGACCTACAAGGACATGGACGAAATATACAAGATGCCCCTTCATTAATTTCATCCATAGCTTATTTTAGGTGTTGCGTCACCTTATTTTTGGGCCAGGCCCATGTAATTTCGAAATAAAGAAGTATAGGTTGTTTTTAGAGTTCGTATGTGTGCGGAAAATAGAGTTAGGGTTGGTTTCGGACCCCTCCTCCAAGGGGCCACGAAACCCCCCATCCTTCCTCCATATATACAACCCTTTGGGCATTGTTTAGACTTTGGGTTTTGTTTAGATTAAAGTTCACTATAGCTGCAACTTCACGTACTTCGTTTGTGTTCAACGACCAGACCAAGATGTCACAGAACCCCACCTTGATCAATAAAGCTTTCATCTTATATTCGCAATATCCAGATTGTAATCTCAGTTTCTTGCTTATTCTTCATTTGCTTGCAGGAAGTAGACCCTCGTGGTCAGGTTAATCGTGCTCCAGCATGGTTAATAACCTCTCGGAGTTGGTTTAGCGATTGCTAAGGCGCGACATCCTCGCACGTTCGTAGTCGAATTGTAAAAGTCTACTCCTCCAAAAACGATAATCACCATCTCATCAAAAGACGAGACACCTTTGCCTCTATCAAGTGGTATCAGATTTCTAGGTTGCTCAGTGCGATTTTCCAGTTTTTCGTAGTTTAGATCGAGTCTGTTCTTCATACCTACAGCCCACGAAAAAGCCAAAAAATTAGGGTTAGTTCATCATATCCGAATCAATCTGAGCCTGTGCATGAACTTTTTAGAGTTTTGCTTTGTTGAATTTGCGGTTGCATCATCGTGTCGAGTAGCCAGTCTTAGTGTCCCGTCTTTTAGAGTTTTGAGTTCTGGTCATAAGTTGTGTCGCCGCCGCCGCACCATCTTCATCGCTGCCATATATGACCAATGCTGCCATACCCTACCATCGCCTCTGCCATATACCACCACCGATCCGGGTCCATATACCACCACCGCTCCGAGTTCATATACCACCACCGATCCGAGTCCACAGACAACCACCGCTCCGAGTCCATATACTATCACGGATCCGAGTCCATATACCACCACCGCTCCGAATCCATATACCACCACTAATCCGAGTTCTATTCATATTAGGTTTGTTTTTGAGATCCATCTACTTTCCGATTCATGTTTCCTTGCCTGAGTAAGTTTTGAAAAAAAACCTGGAGACCCCCAGGCAGTTTTTAGGCCAAAATTACAGTAGGTGAAAATATTTTTCCCTATCCTGGTTTTAGGCGTTTATGAGTCTTTTGAGACACATGCCATCATAGTGATTTTTTATCACACTTTTTGGTTGTCGCTGCCCTGTCTTCCGTAAAAATAGTCAAAAAATTCATGCCTATCCTTTTATTTTGACTCGGGAAGAGTTTTGAGATACTCGCCATTACAGTGATTTTCGGCAAAAAAATAGAGCGCAATTTTTTTCCAGAGTGTGCTTTCCCCTTGTTTATGTGCCGCGCCGTGAATTTGTTAGTGTTTTAGGCTCGCGTCTCTAGCACGGTCTAGACTAGGACCAACACAGTACCGTCGTTGAGTGTTTATTCAACTTTGCATCTTTGAATTGATTTTTGCTGAGCTTTTTGCTACCATATTATAATCCATCCCAGCTCCACATACATCTACGGCGTGCATTTGACTCTCCCTGGTAATCCCTCTATCCAAGCTTTAAGTGTTTAGACTACAGCGGTTGCCGATCACCACCTGCTGCTGGGTAAGAACTGGTAAGAATTTGAGATTTGCTTGACGGATTTGTGACACCCCACCACTTTCTAGTAGTTTGTAGGATCATATTCTTGTGTGTTTCTATTGCTGCTACCCATGGCAGGACCACAAGACAACGAGATTTACTAGGAGAACATGACGAAGAAGGAGCTTCATGATAAGTTTCAGCACATGTTGGGTCAATAGGTGGAAGACGTGATGGCCAGATTCGGAAAGGCACTGGCGAGGATTGATGACATTGAGAAGACAATTGACACCAATTTGGACGCCAAGTTCGATGAAGTACTCGCGCGTCTACCACAACCACCACCCGCATCTGCTGCACCATTGCAACAACATCAATAACCACCTCCACGTCACAATCCAGGAGGGCGAGCGCAGCATGTTCCTCTTGAGCCAGGACAAACTTCTGGTGCCGCTACTACTGCTGTTGATGCTTTTGTAGCTCATGCTGCTGTTGTAGCGGAGGAGGACTATTACGAGGATGAGGTTGATCAAAATCAGAACTACGTGCAACCACCAGCACCGCCACCACCAAGTCGTCCTCATGCATATAATCGCAATGGTAGGGCTGCATCACCACCTCAGGTACGAGATCATGACCATCTTTCTAAACTAAAATTGAATATTCCACCACTTGAGGGTAGATATGTTCCTGATATATATCTTACTTGTGAGTTAAAAACTGAACAACATTTTACATGTTTACAATATCCCGAGGAGAGACGTATTTCTGCTGCTGTTTGTGCTTTCACTAGTTTTGCATGTGTATGGTGGTCTAAACATTGTAGATTATATCCTATTCTAGCTACTTGGGCTGCTTTGAAAACTGCTATGCGTACTCATTGGGTTCCACCATATTATCAAAGTGAATTACTTCAAAAATTACAGCCTTTAAGACAAGGAAAAAATTTTGTGGAGGAATATTATTAGGAATTACAAACTAGCATGATTAGATGTGGTATTGTTGAGGATAATGAAGCTGTGCTTGCATGTTTTATGGATGTGTTAAATAGAGAGATTCAAACCATTTTAGAGTATAAGGAGTATAATAATATCACTCGTTTATTCCATCTTGCTTGCAAAGCTGAATATGAAGTGCAGGATCGACAGGCTTTGGCCGAACTAATTTTTCTGCAGGTCGATCTTCATCATGGACACCACGTACACCCTCTACTTCCACACGCCCTACTGCAGCACTGCCGACTTCAGCCGCCAATTCCAACCGAGATACAAGAAAGAATGCACCACCACCACCATCTGCCAGGAGCACACCTTCTGGTCCCGCACATAGCTCTTCTTCATCCATGGCATCAACATGGCAAACACATGAGGTTATATGCCATCGGTGCAAGGGCGGAGGTCGCTATGCAAGCAAATGTCCATCTCCGCGTGTGATGATTGTTACTGGGGATGGTGGGTATGAGTCCGCTAGTGACTATGTTGAGGAGACTTTGGCTCTTATTGCAAGTGAAGAACACGGTGAAGATGATTCTGAACATGAGACGCAATACAAAGATGTTGATAGATATGAGATTTTAGTTGCTCAACGTGTTTTGAGTGTGTAGGTTACACAAGCTGAGCAAAATCAAAGGCATAATTTGTTCCATACAAAGGGAGTTGTGAAGGAATGTTCTGTCCACGTCATCATTGATGGAGGGAGTTGCAACAACTTGGCTAGCATGGAGATGGTGGAGAAGCTGTCTCTCACCACAAGACCCCACCCGCATCCTTACTACTTCCAATGGTTCAACAACAGCGGCAAGGTTAAGGTAACACGTACTGTTCGTGTGCATTTTAGTATCGCTACATATGTTGATTTTGTTGATTGTGATGTGGTACCCATGCAAGCATGTTCCTTATTACTTGGTAGACCATGGCATTTTGATAAAAAAATTGTACACCATGGTAGAAACAATCAGTATACTCTTGTTCATAAGGATAAACATATTCCTTTGCTTCCTATGACTCCTGAACACATTTTGGAAGATGATAGTAATAGAGCTAGTAAATCAAAACAGGAGCACAATAAGAGTGAGAATCAGATTGTGACAAAAGAATTTCATCAACAAATGAAGCCTAATAACAAATCATCATCTAGTGTTGCATCTGAAATTAAATTGAAAAGTGGATGTTTAATTGCCACCAAATCTGATATTGATGATCTAGATTTAGCAAATATGTTTGCTATGCTTTTGTGTGCAAAGAGGCATTATTTCCATTCGAGGACGTGCCTTCCTCTTTCCCTCATGCTGCCACTAACATTTTGTAGGAGTTCGCTGACGTCTTTCCACAAGATGTGCCACCGGGATTACCACCTATTCGAGGGATTGAGCATCAAATTGACTTAATTCCCGATGCTTCACTGCCAAACTGTTTGCCATACCATACCAATCCAGAGGAGACGAAGGAGATTATGCGTCAAGTACAGGACCCCCCCCCCCCCCCCCCCCCCCCCCCCCCCCCCCCCCCCCCCCCCCCCCCCCCCCCCCCCCCCCCCCCCCCCCCCCCCCCCCCCCCCCCCCCCCCCCCCCCCCCCCCCCCCCCCCCCCCCCCCCCCCCCCCCCCCCCCCCCCCCCCCCCCCCCCCCCCCCCCCCCCCCCCCCCCCCCCCCCCCCCCCCCCCCCCCCCCCCCCCCCCCCCCCCCCCCCCCCCCCCCCCCCCCCCCCCCCCCCCCCCCCCCCCCCCCCCCCCCCCCCCCCCCCCCCCCCCCCCCCCCCCCCCCCCCCCCCCCCCCCCCCCCCCCCCCCCCCCCCCCCCCCCCCCCCCCCCCCCCCCCCCCCCCCCCCCCCCCCCCCCCCCCCCCCCCCCCCCCCCCCCCCCCCCCCCCCCCCCCCCCCCCCCCCCCCCCCCCCCCCCCCCCCCCCCCCCCCCCCCCCCCCCCCCCCCCCCCCCCCCCCCCCCCCCCCCCCCCCCCCCCCCCCCCCCCCCCCCCCCCCCCCCCCCCCCCCCCCCCCCCCCCCCCCCCCCCCCCCCCCCCCCCCCCCCCCCCCCCCCCCCCCCCCCCCCCCCCCCCCCCCCCCCCCCCCCCCCCCCCCCCCCCCCCCCCCCCCCCCCCCCCCCCCCCCCCCCCCCCCCCCCCCCCCCCCCCCCCCCCCCCCCCCCCCCCCCCCCCCCCCCCCCCCCCCCCCCCCCCCCCCCCCCCCCCCCCCCCCCCCCCCCGTTGACACATGCTCCTTTACTCCAACTTCCTGATTTTAATAAGACTTTTGAGCCTGAACATGATGCTAGTGGAACTGGATTAGGAGGTGTGTTACTACAAGATGGTAAACCTGTTGCATACTTTCTGAAAAATTGAGTGGGCCTAGTTTGAACTATTCTACTTATGATAAAGAATTATATGCTCTTGTTCGGACTTTAAAACATGGCAACATTATTTATGGCCCAAAGAATTTGTTATACATTGATAATGACATGATTACCTTGGATACGACCAAAAATATTGCATACATGATTATTTTTTAGGTGATTTCTAATGCAAACTATGCAATAACTTATTTATGTTATCTAGGACAAAAATACTTCATAGACTTTTGTGCCATGTGTAATTGCAGGTGTATGGGACATTTGTACAATCCACATATGAAGATAAGGGAAAAGGAGGTGTATAGGTGTTGTTCAAAAAGTCCTCTCATGTCACTTTTTGGCTAAGAGAAGATAGAGTCCAAGTCTCTCACATTCTGGACTAAGATTCAAACTGCACAGACATAACTGACTCAAAACGCCAAGATCTTTTTCATCTGAACTCCGAATTGGGTGATTCTTTTTTTTGGAAAGTATATTTCGTTCTCTTTCCAACCCAATTTGATTCACCTTCAAATTTGCCAGGAGTGTCGAGATATTGACGAAACAATCTGATGCTGCACTAGAATCCGAGTCAAACTATAAGTCCAAAGTGTTGCATCACCTCCACTTGGGCCCATGGGCCTTGTATGAACTAGGGTTAGTTTTAGGCTGCGTTGGGACGTCCTCCCACCTCCTTGGCCGCCACCCCTTGCTCCTATATAGGTAGATCAATCTAGAAGTTTTTTCCTTGGGATTTGTTTAGTTACAAGTTAGCCATTGCAACTTCCTGTACTTCGTCCGTGTCCAACGACCTGACCAAGAGCGCTTTCGGATCCCCACCTTTACCAATACTTCATCTATATTCGCAATATTCAGATTTCTTTTGTCATATTCTTGCTTGTTCTTCGATTGCATGCAGTAATAGGCCTTCGTGGTCAGGCTGATCGTGCTTCCAGCATCGTCAGTAACCTCAGGTGATTGGTTTAGAGATTGTTAAGGTGCAACGTTGTGCTCTTTTGTAGTTGGACCGTCAAAGTCGAATCCACCAAATCGATAGCTATCATCTTATTGAAAGATCAGGCCCCTCGACTCTATCAAGTGGTATCAGTTTTCAGGTTGCGCGGTGACAATTTCCAGTTTTCCCTAAATTAGATTTATTTTCTTACCTATTGTCCAAGAAAAAGCCATCTATTCATCCTTTGTCCAAGCCAGTCTGAGCCTTTGTAATTTTCTTTTCATTGTTTGCATTATTGAATTATTGGTTGCATCGTCGTGTCGAGTTGCTGGTCTTAGTGTCTAGTTCGTTTAGAGTTTCGAGTTCTGTTCACATTAGTCACGCGGGCGCTGTATCATTATTCCTTCCGCTGTCCACCATCCCATCCATCAATTTCCACCATGTGCTACCCACCGTTCATTGTCATAATCATAGTTCTGGTCGTTCACATCTTCGCTTGATCCAATCTGCATCTTATCTAGTTTGTTTTGGAAAGAGGGAGAGAGAGAAAGAAGACAAAGAAAAAAAGTTAAAAAAAAGTCAGAGAAAAAAAAGGAGAGGAAGAAAAAAGGAAAAGGTGGAGGAAAAAAAGAGAAAAAAGTCGGGTCTATCTAGACTCAATCTCGTAGCTGAATTCGGATTGGAGTCTGTTTTGTGCACTGTTTAGTAAAACAGGCATATCTTCCTCATACGAAGTCCGTTTTGGCTCCGCGAGTACTCAAATTAAAGCTAACGACGAGCCAAATGTAGATAGTTGCAGAAACTATTTCAATTTATGACACCTCAAAATCGGCTTCTAAATAGGTCTTTTTGCCCTCTAAAATTCGCGAACACAGGTTGTTCCAGTTTTTCAGGCTAGTTTTAAAATTTGTTGACTCCTCATATCAACTCGGAATTGAGTGATTCTTTTTGCATTTGAAATCTTGAGTCAGTGCCATTCTTGAGAAAAAATTATCATAAAATTGGCACAAAAGTTTCCAGGGGAAAGTTGGAGAGAGAGTTGTTGGTATATCGTGCAGTTGTTTCTCATCATTATCTTTACTGTCATTGTGATCTTCCCCTATATCTTGCTATCCAGAGCTCCTTCATATCCTTTATTGATGCGAGTTGTGCTACGCCGTGACCTCATTAGTGTTCTAGGCTCGCGTCTCTAGTCCGGTCCCCCCCCCCCCCCCCCCCCCCCCCCCCCCCCCCCCCCCCCCCCCCCCCCCCCCCCCCCCCCCCCCCCCCCCCCCCCCCCCCCCCCCCCCCCCCCCCCCCCCCCCCCCCCCCCCCCCCCCCCCCCCCCCCCCCCCCCCCCCCCCCCCCCCCCCCCCCCCCCCCCCCCCCCCCCCCCCCCCCCCCCCCCCCCCCCCCCCCCCCCCCCCCCCCCCCCCATTCAACATTGCATCTCTGAATTGATTATTGCTAATCTTTTGCTACCATATATTTAAGCCTTCCAAGCTCCACATATTTCTACATCGTGTATACGTATGTTCCCCTGGCAATCGCTTTACTCAATCTTGAGAGTTATTTGACACTACTGGTTGCCTGTCACCACCTGCTGCATGGTAAGAACTTGTAAGACATTGATATTTGCTATACCATGAGTGTTTTACCACCACATCCTAGTAGTTCATAGGAACATTATTCTCGGATTTTGTTTCTTGCTTTCTACTAATTATGACAGATTCCGGAGTTGTTAGTTCTTGGGCTTGATCGACCGTGGGAGACGTGCCACCACCTAAGCAAATACTACAACCATCACGAGAGGTACACAAACATCCAAACACACATGATCAGGTTAATGTTTCTATACCACCATTTAATGCTGTTTTAGACATGCTTTATATTGCATGGCAGTTCGACATAAATAATTTTGCTGATTGTAAAAAAGTTAAGGTCACGGTTGGTACATTAACTGGTTATGCTTCAGTTTGGTGGAGTGAATACTGTCGGTTAAACCCCGATTATATACTTACTACTTGGGATGGTTTAAAACATGTCATGAGAGATAGATTCGTAGATGTTTATTATACTCGTGGCGTGATTAAAAAACTACAACATTTAAAACAAGGTAGTGACACAGTAACAAAATATTATGATGATTTATAAACTACCTTGTTGCACTCATTTTTAGAAGAAAGTGAAGAAGATTTTATGGATAGATTTTGGGGAGGATTAAACCGTGATATTCAGGAGATACTAATTCATGAAGAGTGTTATCCTATGGACCTATTGTTTAGTCTTGCTTGCAAAGCTGAACATGAAATTAAACGACGTGTTGCCCATGAGGAGAACAAGCGCAAGGTGCACATTCCAAGTGTTGATACAGATGCTTCTTCAACTACAAGGCGTACTATGACAATCACATCCCTTGTTGCGAGGACTACATCATCTCCACCATGTGACACATTACCACCGAGAGTGCCTACATCATCTGAGTTGATCATGAGAGGTAAGGACAAAGGTACAGATTTTCGACTTTCACATGAGAATGATGCATGCCTAGTTAACTGAAATACATCATGTGTTGAGTTACCTATTGATTTGAGCACACCACCTATTTTAGAGAATCGTGTTATTGTCATGAATGCATCATGTGATCAAACAGCTAAAATACCAACAATTTTGAGTGCACCCATTGAATTAACTGTTGATGCAAAAGAACCAATGTTTAATCATTTTGATATGACCTCTAATCTTGGTGATGATTCTGTGTCAGATGACTTATTGCATGTTTGCTTATTTAAGCATGTTGTAGCATGTAAATTTGATGCAAATAAGGTTTATTCACCAATGTTGGGATTGTTTAATGATGTACATTGTCAATCTTTTGATATGACTAAGAGCTTCACTTATATGTGCAAACTGAGTTGCAATCTTTTCATGCCTTCTACTTCTTGTGATAATATTCTGGCTTTATATTTTATGAAGTATGAAAGTTACTCACGTATACATGTGTCATATGTGCAAAAACCAAGGGAAGTAAAAATGGATGACATACCCCCCCCCCCCCCCCCCCCCCCCCCCCCCCCCCCCCCCCCCCCCCCCCCCCCCCCCCCCCCCCCCCCACGGCTTTGTTTTCAAGAAGGGGAGGATGATGAGGACATGACTACCTTGGATAAGACCAAAAATATTGCATACATGCATATTTGTGAGGTGATTTCTAATGAAAACTATGCAATAATTTATTTATGTTATCCAGGACAAAAATACTTCACAGACTTTTGTGCCATGTGTAATTGCAGGTTTATGGGACATTTGTATAATCCACATATGAAGATAAGGGAAAAGGAGATTTTTAGGTGTTGTTCAAAAAGTCATCTCACGTCACTTTTTGGCCAAGAGAAGATGGAGTCCAAGTCTCTCACATTCTGGACTCAGATTCGGACTGCACAGACATACCCGACTCAAAACACCAAGATCTCTTTCATACAGACTTCGAATTGGGTGATTCTTTTTTTGTTGAAAATTAGATTTCATGCTCTTTCCAATCCTATTGGATTCACCTCCAAATTTGTCCGGAGTGTCAAGATATTGACGAAACAATCTAATGCTGCAGCAGAATCTGAGTCAAACTACAAGTCCAAAGGTGTTGCATCACCTCCACTTGGGCCCATGGGCCTTGTACGACCTAGGTTTAGTTTTAGGATGCCTTTGGACATCCGCCCACCTCCTTGGCCACCATGTTTGCATTTTACATATGTTTGCTGGTTTAATGATTCTATTTGAGGACATGAGTATTAAATATGCAGAGGCATTTAGTATACAATGTTGAATAATAATTTTAGTGATATGCTATAGTTGAGAATGATAAGGTTATGCATTGATTTATACTAACTTATCTCACGAGTTCTTGTTGAGTTTTGTGTGGATGAAGTTTTTTGAGATTTAGGGAAACCGTCATATAAAATGAATTATGGAGACACAAGAGCTCAAGCTTGGGGATGCCCAAGGCATCCCAAATTAATATTTAACAAGTCTCAAGCATCTAAGCTTGGGGATGCCCCGGTAAGCATCCCACCTTTCTTCATCAACAATTATCAGTTAGCCTCGGTTGAGCCTAAGTTTTTGCTTCTTCACATGATGTGTACTATTTTTGTAATGTAATTTTATTTTGTTTTGCTTGCTATTTTAATAAAATACTTAGATCTGAAAGTTTTTAAATAAGAGAGAGTCCTGAAATAGCTACCCATTTACTTAACTACTTGCTTGATCTTCACTTATATATTTTTGGAGTAGTGTGCCATTTACTCTTTTTTTCACTTATATCCTAAGAGTAATTTGTTGAATGAATTGAATATCATGAAGTTGAAATTGTATGTTTATATCATGCCTAGTAGTAGCTTCGCATTGGGTTTAGAAAGTGAAATCTATTGAAGCTTGACAATCAAAATATTGGCCATACAAGCAATTCATGAATGATTAGTATAGGGAAGAGAACTTTCACATACAAATATATTATCCTGGACATCTTCTATGATTGTGAATACCCATTAATTATTTTCAAACTTGAGCAAATTAGTCAAAGTTGGACAAGCAAAATGACGTAATGAGTTATGGTTTTGTATATTTGCATAGAATTTATATTGTTATGGATCCTCCAACATGTGGTGTGTTTCTTAGGATCTTTTGCTAGCCAAAAATTCGTACTAAGTAGAGATACTACTTGTGCATCCAAAAACCCTTAAACCCAGTTTCATGCAATGCGAGTCCACCATATCTACCTATGGATTGAATACTATCCTTCATGTAAGTTGTCATCGGTGCATAAAGCAATAAAAAATGCTCCTAAATATGTTTGATCTTTTTATGCAAGGGAAAATAAGCGTTGTACAAACTTGTGATGGGAAAGTAATAAAAGCGACAAACTGCATAATAAAGCTTTCTATCATAAGGGGCAATATAATGTGACGTTCCTTTGCATTAAGAGCTTGCGCATCCAAAAATAAAAAGTGCATGACAACCTCTGCTTCCCTATGTGAAGGGCCTATCTTTTACTTTTCAGTATTTACTTTTATGCAAGAGTCAATATTATTACTTCCGATTTCAACCTCAATTATTCTCTAGTTGGCAAGCATCATGTGGTGGGGAAAGATCCCCCCCCCCCCCCCCCCCCCCCCCCCCCCCCCCCCCCCCCCCCCCCCCCCCCCCCCCCCCCCCCCCCCCCCCCCCCCCCCCCCCCCCCCCCCCCCCCCCCCCCCCCCCCCCCCCCCCCCCCCCCCCCCCCCCCCCCCCCCCCCCCCCCCCCCCCCCCCCCCCCCCCCCCCCCCCCCCCCCCCCCCCCCCCCCCCCCCCCCCCCCCCCCCCCCCCCCCCCCCCCCCCCCCCCCCCCCCCCCCCCCCCCCCCCCCCCCCCCCCCCCCCCCCCCCCCCCCCCCCCCCCCCCCCCCCCCCCCCCCCCCCCCCCCCCCCCCCCCCCCCCCCCCCCCCCCCCCCCCCCCCCCCCCCCCCCCCCCCCCCCCCCCCCCCCCCCCCCCCCCCCCCCCCCCCCCCCCCCCCCCCCCCCCCCCCCCCCCCCCCCCCCCCCCCCCCCCCCCCCCCCCCCCCCCCCCCCCCCCCCCCCCCCCCCCCCCCCCCCCCCCCCCCCCCCCCCCCCCCCCCCCCCCCCCCCCCCCCCCCCCCCCCCCCCCCCCCCCCCCCCCCCCCCCCCCCCCCCCCCCCCCCCCCCCCCCCCCCCCCCCCCCCCCCCCGTAATTTATGAAGTATCCGTGCCATGTTTACAACAATTCTATATGGTTTTGGTATGATTTGAATGGAACTGACTCGGACTGACGCTGTTTTCAGCAGAACTACCGTGGTGTTGTTTTTTGTGCAGAAATAAAAGTTCTCCAAATGCAATGAAACTTTTTGATGATTTTTTTGGAACAAAAGAGGCACTAGAAGCTTTGTGGGAGGACCAGAAGGTGAAGGAGGTGGCCACCACCCACCAGGGCGCACCAGGAGCCTTCGCCGTGTGCTGGTGGGTGGTGGGCCACTCGAAGCCCATCTGGACATGAGACCGATGCCAAAAATCCTATAAATATAGAAACCCGGAAATAACCCTAGATCAGAAGTTCCGCTGCCGCAAGCCTCTGTAGCCACAAAAAACCAATCCGGTCCCTGTTCCGGCACTCTGCCGGAGGGGGAAATCATCACAGTGGTCATCTTCATCACCCCGACGGCCACCATGATGAGGAGGGAGTAGTCCACCCTCGGGGCTGAGGGTTTGTACCCCCCCCCCCCCCCCCCCCCCCCCCCCCCCCCCCCCCCCCCCCCCCCCCCCCCCCCCCCCCCCCCCCCCCCCCCCCCCCCCCCCCCCCCCCCCCCCCCCCCCCCCCCCCCCCCCCCCCCCCCCCCCCCCCCCCCCCCCCCCCCCCCCCCCCCCCCCCCCTGTGTTTAATCTCTCTCTCTCTCTCTCTCTCTCTCTCTCTCTCGTGTTCTTGATTTGGCACAATCTTGATGTATCGCGAGCTTTGTTAATATAGTTGGATCATATGGTGTTTCTTCCTCTCTATCTTGTTGTGATGAATTGCTATGAATACCCATGGTGACAATGGGGTGTCATATTATTCACTTGATATGTGTTTTGGCACTCAACATTCGGATCCCCGAGGAGACATTGGGGTAATCTATGCATAGGGGTTTATGTACGTTCTCGTCTTCGTTTCTCTGGTGGAAATCTTGGGGCACTCTTTGAGGTTCTTTGTGTTGGATTGAGTATTATGAATCTGAAATTGTTTGATGCATATCGCATAATCAACTCACGGATACTCGTGGTGACATTGGAGTATCTAGGTGACATTAGAGTTGGTTGATGTGTATCATATGGTGTTATTTTAGTACGAACTCTTAGATAGATCGATCGGAAAGGATAACTTGGTGTTATTTTAGTACGAACTCTTGGATAGATCGACCGGAAAGGATAACTTTGAGGTGGTTTCGTACCATACAAACAATTTCTTCTTATGTTCTCCGCTAGATAGGAACTTTGGAGTGATTCTTCATCGCACGTTGAGGGATGGTTATATGATCCAATTATGTTAGCATGGTTGAGAGATTGCACTTGCGAAAGTATGGACCCTAGGCCTCATTTTCAAGCATTGCAATACCGTTTGTGCTCACTTTTGTTACTTGCTACCTTGTTGTTTTTATTGTTACTAATACAAAAATCAATATCTACTATCATTACTACGCTTATATCAACATCTCTCCGCCGAACTAGTGCACCTATACAAATTACCATTATATTTGGTGTGTTGGGGACACAAGAGACTTTTTGTTATTTGGTTGCAGGGTTATTTGAGAGAGACCATGTTCATCATACGCCTCCCATGGATTGATAAACCTTAGGTCATCCACTTGAGGGAAAATTGCTATTGTCCTACAAAACTCCGTGCTTGGAGGCCCAACATGAGTCTACAAGAACAAGTTGTTTAGTAGACATCGTACTCCTTGAAAGAAAATGGATTGAATGAACGACAGAAGGAGTACATGCACTCTCCTCAAATCATTATGTGTGTGTCTCAGGAAACAATTTCAATGCTTATTCCTACGATTATGCTAACTCTTCACAGATCAGAAACTCCAGAGCATCACGAAAGAAAACTATTCCTACTCGACCGAAACAAACGATGCATCAACCACCCACAAGGATATGGGTGGTGAAAACTAACTAATCTTTCTTGCAGGGAATGTGTCTCAGGGTGACTCATTTCATATCTTATGCCTTGAGACATGATTGTTGGTGCATGGGGTTCATTCTTGTTTTCGAAAAGAATCCACTCTTACCCATGTTTAACGTCCATTTATATTCGGTTGTTCCTAACTTTTTATTTGTGTGTTTCTTATTTCCCCATGCTTTCTTTTGAACTTGATTTATAGATTGCCTCCTTGTTTTGATTTGGTGTTTCATCTAATGAACAATTCACTTATTGCTATTTATTTCAACTTGATTCTTCTTCTAGCAGAGTGATTCTATTTCGGACACTTTCCCCATCTATTATTTCTCGTCCAAATCTATGCTTTTAGTTATGAGTACATAATATAATCAGAAATGCATTTCTCTCTAGTGTCCTTGGTCACAAGAAAAATGTATCTCAAAACATAACCTGTTTTGGCAAAAGCCCTCCAAAATTTGGGCCTCCCGCTCAAGTGCGGAGAAACTATAGTAATCGGTTGCCACGTGCCCATGATCTCCACTAACTCAATCGAGCGCGTTGAATGTAGAGAGTCAAGTAGATGTAGACTGCCAATCTCCTCAGGCGGTTAGGTACTTTTCCTATAAATACCATATTCTTCCTCCCCTCACAGTTTCGCACCCCATTCATCTCATCGACTCCGCTCCACCTTCAACTGATTGAGCTCGTGCTTGAAGCAGATCCTACGAGCCGCTCCACCATGCAACTCTCGTGGAACCTGATACGTCTCCAACGTATCTATAATTTATGAAGTATTCATGTTATATTAACATCAGTTATATATGAAGTATTCATGTTATATTAACATCATGTTATATTATACGTCTACTATCATTACTTTTTATGGATTAACTTATTAATCTAGTGCCCAGTGCCAGTTCATGTTTTTGTATGTTCTTTGTTTCGAAGAAAAATCCATATCTAGGAAGGTCAAAACACGGTGAAAATTTACTACGATTTTTTCTAGACCGAGAAGGACCCTAGAAGCTTCGGGAGGCAACAAGAAAGACCCATGAGGTGGCCACAAGCCACCCCGGCGTGCGCAGGGGGTAGGGCGCGCCTGCAGGCTTTGTGGCCCCCTCGTGACTCTGTTTGGCATGATTCTAACGTTGGAAAATTCTATAAATAGAGTAACCCCCCCTCCCCAGAAAGAAACCTGGAACTTTTACTCTGCTGCCGCAAGCCTATGTTCCGAAGCGACCTCATTTGGAGCCCATTTTCGGCGCCCTACCGGAGGGGGGAATCATTGGGGAGGCCATCTTCATCATCTTATCTGCCTCCATGGTGATGCGTGAGTAGTTCATCCTTTGGGCTGAGGGTTTGTACTAGTACCCATGTGTTTCATCTCTCTCTCTCTCTCTTGTGTTCTTGATTTGAAACGATCTTGATGTATCATGAGATTTATCAATATAATTTGATCACATGATGTTCACCTCCCTCTCTTATTTTTGTGGAGAATTGAGTTTTTCTCTTTGAGGTTTCTTTATGTTGGATTGAATATTTTGGATTTGAGATCACATGATGCATGTCTTGACTTTTGGTTACTCATGGTGACATTAGGTTGTTCTAGGTGAAATAAAAGTTAATTGATGTTGTCGGTGTGGATCGACTATCTATGGGGTGGTTAGCCCCTTTGTGGTTCGGCAAGGGGATTGCACAAAATGCAAAGAGCAGGAACAACATGAGCACAAGGATTTTACCCAGGTTCGGGTCACCTTTCAGGTGTAATACCCTACTCTTGCTTTCGCGGTACTGAGAATGAGTGGAGCACAAGTACACAGAGTGCTCTACCCCGGCAAGGAGCTAAGAGAAGGTAGCTGCACAAGCAGACGTGCGTAGGGTTTGAACGGGTTCAAACCCTTGTAAAGGTTGTCTTGGCCCTCGTTTTATAGCTCAAGGGGTTACCACAGTGGCAAAACAGTCATTACATAATGATTAGATAGCATACAATGCTATCATACCTAACTCTGCTAGTTAGGACAAAAAGCATTTAATGTATCGCTATGTGTCCCGAGGAGGAGAAGCCCTGGCAAGGATACTGCCCAGCTAAATCCTATTAGCTTGACACACCATTTGGACAGGTGTCGATAAAGGTAATCTTCTCTCTAGCATGCCGACACGTGCTTACAAACGCCACCTTGCTGTCTGCGGGCTCGACACCTCACCGATCAGCGACCAGCTGGCTGGTGAGGTGGAGCGCTGATAGTTGGTGGCGATTTGCTTGCCACGGGGCTTGCCGGGCTTCTACCTTGCCAGCTCGATCTTGTCGGCAAAGGAAGCTCCCAGTGACCTATCTTGATGGTTGTCTTGTTCTATTCCTTTGTCTTCTTGATGTGCTCCTGGATCTCGGGCTAGCCTCCGGTAAGCCCCCTTGCCGCGAGTGCTGCTAATGTCCGTGCATAAGTCCCGGTTACTAAGGGGCCCGTTCTTAGTGCACCGACAGGAGCCCCCAGGCCTGGGCCACATGCGCATCCGAGGCGTCTTTGGGCTAGGCCCAAAAACATGCACGGACACAAATGGCGGAGAACAACTGTCATAATCTTCTGCCACAATCTATAATCATGACGGTTCCTGCTGACACACGTCCAATCCGCGTATTAAATGCGGGGCGTGGGAACGTGGCCTGCTGCTGTTACTTGTGATGGTGCGCTTGTGAGAGCCGCGGCCAGGGAGAACATCGAAGAGCCAGCCCCCTCGTGCCTTCCCCATAAAAGGTAACCCCGAAGAGACGCTGCTCATTCGCCCTTGTTCTCCCATGCTCCATCTTCTTCTCCCTACCAGAACCGCTTCCGTCGCCGCCACCGTCTCCCTCACACCAGCCCAATCTTCCCTTCCCCTTCTTGAGCTTCTTTTCAACCGAGCCCTGACTGTTATCCATCCGCTATTTTGACTTGATTGATTCCTGTCTTTCAAGGACGACAAACCACTGGCGCAACGGGCGAAGTGGGCCAAACCTTCGGAGGAGCGCGACTCTTTGTCAAGCGTTGGGTAGGGGACACAAATGGCTAATGCCAGGGTTGCCAACCCCCAGCCTAGCCCTCCGCGAGAGAATGTGCCGCCGGCCCAGCCATCTGGCATCAGTACTGAAGTTCCCCCTCCCGAACCTGACAACGAGATGGGAGAGGCCCACCGAGAAGAGGAACGCCAAGAGGCGAACCCCGTCATGGGGTCTCCGTCAACCATCAACCCAGAGCGTGCGTCTCCGACAAGGGCTTCCACCAACGATCCTGTCCACACTGGTGGCACCCTGACAACGGATGATGTCGGAGGTAGAGCGCCGGTGATGTAGGTTGCCGGGGGAGGAAATGTCCCTTCTCAACAAGTACCGACTGGTAATCATCTTATCATTGCGCACCTTTCACAGAATTCTAGTTTTCCTTGTCTTTGACTTGCAATTTGAATCTCATTTCTATCCTTGATCTCTGTCTTGGTCCATAGTCCCAACTTCTCCCGAAGAAGGCGAGGTCCTCGCGGAGGTGGCAGATATCCCGAAGGTTGCTGCCGAGGAGGCCACTAAGATTGCTGCCACGGAGGGTCTTGAGCAGGCTGCCGGGGATATCAAAGAAGCCCTCGAAGAACCGGAGGGGTCCCATGGCAACATGTCTGAGCATGCCAAAATGGATGTGGATGAGCCGCCCACTACCAACTTCAGCCAGTTCCTGCCAACCAACCAACAGCAGCAGCAACCCCATAGATCCCGCCAAGCAGTGTGGGATTGGCCCCCCTTCAGTATGGACTCGGAGCCCCCAGTTCGTCTAGTACTGTAGTGTTAAATTTTGATGATGAAATTGCTCACGTCTTGCTTCCCCTGTCCCAAAGATCCACAGACGCCGATGAAGTTGCCAATGAAAATGAAGATTTGACTTAGGATTCAAGGATGTTCAAGAGAGGTATGGCAAGAGGTGGAACAAAGTTCAGGAAGAGCACAAATCTATGGATTCGTCTGACCAGTAGCTAAAGGAGAAGGCGGAAGAGCTATGCACGTGGTATAATGGGCGATCCCGCGAACTTAGAAGGCAAGAGGAAAAGCTTGCTGCCGCCAAAGAGGAGGCGGCGGTCCATGATGGCAAGTTGATGGAGCGCGAGATGCTTCTCAACGCTAAGCAAAGAGACCTTGCCGCCCGAGAGCAGACCATTGCTGCCACTCTCCGTGACAAGGATGAGGAAATTGAAGAACTAGTGAAGGAGCGAACCCAGAAGCTGGAGGATTACCACAAGTAGGCCATTGAAACTCAAGTCTCGGAAAGCGCCGCCAAACTCAAGGAAGCCACTGATGAGGCTGCCATTGTTGCAACCACCAAAGCAGATCTTGAGGTCCAAGCAGGCAAGCTAAAGGAAGAACTCGCCAGCAATGGCAAACTGGTTGAGGCTCTCAAACCCGAAGTGCAGAAGGCAGCTCTTGCCCACGGAGAGCTGCAAATGCTGCTCTTGTCCAAGAACCAGGAGCTTGCTGCTGTCAATGGCATAGTTGAGGACCTGAAATCCAAGCTTGTCAGCCTGGAGAAGAACCTTGAATCTGCTAAGGAGCAGGAGAAAATCTTGGCAGAGAAGCTCGCCACTTAAGAAACCCTCTGGAAGGATGTTGAGAACAAGTACGAGCAGCTGCAGAAGATGCACTCCCTCTGGATGGAGAAACTGGTCGATACAGCAAAGCGCCTCACTTGCCAACTGGCTGAGATGGATATGAAGAGCTGGAGCTTCACCGCCAACGAGCATGAGGTCGCCAGTGCTAGACGGACCAAGTTTTTTTATGTTATTACCAAGGCGTTGAAGACATATCATGAAGACAGAAGCGCCTCCTTCGCCAATGAATCATGACAATTCACGCGCAGTGTCCTTTATGCAGTGCCGCTCAACCTTGCTCACCGGAACCCTGTATTTGACCTCTCCAAGATCTTCAAGAAGTTGCCAAAGAACACGTATGCCATAGCCGCTGACAAGATTGCAGCCCCTCTCACCGACAAGGTCTTCAAGGTTCCCATGATCCAAGGTGATCGCGCGACTAGGCTTGTCATCGTATCCATCGTCATGCTGTCATTTTGAAAGACACATTTGATCTTGTGTTAGACCATGCTACTTTCGTGTTGTAATATGACCTTAGGTAGGTGTATGAACGCATGCTATTCCCTTGTTTTGCTTTTTCTTGTCTTTGTATCGGGTACCCTATGCATGCCGAAAGCCTGTCGGGGCAAATACTAGCCGCGAGCGCTTTGGGGATGGATCCCTAGCACCTTGCTGGTAGTAATTGCCACCGGTAAGTTTTCCTTGGACGTTTTCAACGCAGCCACTTGAATTGTTGAGCGGACTCAAAACAAACAAGGGCGCGAATGATTACGACAAGGTTCCCTCGCGTGCAGGTTTCTCATACAAACACAAGATTAAACAAGGGAAATGAAAAAATGTAATAAAGGAATCTGAAGTCGAAATTTTTCCAACTTAGCTTTCTTTGTTGTAATCCTTGTCGTGTGAAGCACCAAGAATCCTACCATGGGGGAAAACCTTGCTACGACATTCCCTTAAAGATTCGGGCCTATCGACCCAAGCAGATTCCTAACGAACTTGCCTCAGCTCGCAAACGCGACCAGGCATCCAACCCTATAAGGTGGTTGCCAGCGAACGCTGGGCACGGGCCTGTCAATGACTCGGTTAATCTCGCGCATCGTGTTGCCGGGTAGCCTCCCACTTCCAGCATTGTACAAAAAGTGGTGCTAGTACATTCTTGTTCGCTCGCCCGGCAGCGGTCATCATTGATTTTGTCACAGTCGCACACCTGGAGAGGCCACACCATTTCGTTGGGCTCAACAGCTCGTCACGCCTGTGGTAGCTGATGACACTCCTGCTACAGGAATCATTGCTACAGGAAAATCCTAGCTTGCACCTGACCAAACAGCGTCACTCCGGTGGTCTCCTTCGCCGGTGCATCAGGGAGGCATAAGCTGCGCGCCTGCGCCATTGTCACTGTCGTCGCCGGAGGGTCGTGGAGGCTGACCGCCTCCAGCGCCTCCATCGCTCGTTCCCGCCGCAATGGGCACAATGATCGCGCCTTCATCACCAGTTCCCTCCGCAATGGGCACAGTGATCGTGCCGCATGCGCTGGTTGTGCCTACCGCGACATTCGCGCCGTCCGTGGTGGCGGCGCCGCCTGTGCCGCCCATGTGTGCGTGCGAAGGGACTTTGGACGTGGAAGGCTTCGTCGCCATGGGTCCCTTCTTCTTGGGCGACATGGATGACGAAGATGATGAAAGAAAACTCGATGAAGTCGACGCGCCGCCTGCCTGCCATGCCAAAGATGTCGGTGTGGATCGACTATCTATGGGGTGGTTAGCCCCTTTGTGGTTCGACGAGGGAATTGCACAAAACGCAAAGTGCAGGCATAACAGGAAGCACAAGGATTTTACCCAGGTTCGAGCCACCTTTGAGGTGTAATACCCTACTCCTCTTTTTTTTGTATTGAGAATGAGTGGAGCACAAGTGCATGGAGCACTCTCCCCCGGCAAGGAGCTAGGAGAAGGCAGCTACACGAGCAGACGTGTGTGGTGTTTGAACAGGTTTGAACCCTTGTAAAGATTTCCCTGGCCCTCCTTTTATAGCTCAAGGGGTTACCATAGTGGCAAAATAGTCATTACATAATGATTAGATAGCATACAGTGCTATCATATCTAACTCTGCTAGTTTGGACAAAAAGCATTTAATGTATTGCTAGGTATCACGAGGAGGAGAAGCTCAGACAATGATACATCACCACTTGCCCAGCTAACTCCTATTAGCTTGAAATGCCATTTGGACAGGTGTCGATAAAGGTAATCTTCTCTCCAGCGTGCCGATACGTGCTAGCAAATGCCACCTTGTTGTCCGCGGGCTCGACACCTCACTAATCAGCGACCAGCTGGCTGGTGAGGTGGAGCACTGATAGTTGGCGGGGATTTGCCAGCCACGGGGCTTGCCGGGCTTCTGCCTTGCCGCCTCGATCTTGCTGGCAAAGGCTGCTCCGAGTGACCTGTCTTGATGCTTATCTTGTTCTATTCCTTGGTCTCTTGATGCTTTCTGGGATCTCAGGCTAGCCTCTAGCAAGCCCCCTTGCTGGGAGTGCTACTACTGTCCGTGCCTAAGTCCAGAGTACTAAGGGCGCGTTCTTAGTGCACCGATAGATGTGTATCATATGGTGTTGTCATAGTATGATCTCTAGAACTGCTCTTGACACTTTGGGGGTGGTTCAATAGATTTATTGGAAACACAACTTTTAGGTGGTTTACTACCTACATGATTTCATCCTATTTCTCCAACAGGAATAGAGACTTTGATAGAGGCAAAGGTGTCCCGATGTTTCGATGAGACAGCTATCGTTTTCTGTGGGACTCGACCTTGACGATCTGTCGGTGCAATAAACCCTAGGTGTGTTGCCCGGACTATACACAGGCTCAAGAGCAAGGTTCCGACATCCAAGACCAGACAAAGCAGAAGAGATCGGCTCTTTTAGAAATCAAGGAGCGCATCAAGAAAACCAAGTCAAGCCAAAGGAGATACCACTAAGGAAAAACCTCCCTTGCCAGGCAGGCGAGCTTGGCGAGGTCGAGGTTGCCTCAAAGACAAATCTCGAGATTGTCCCGGTAGGCCTGCCTGGTACGATGAGGGAGGACTACCCCGCCAATGTTCCACCGCTCCACCTCACAGCAACGCAAGTCACCGATCGGTGCGGTGTCGAGCCCCCAAGTGACTAAGTGGCTATTATTTGGCATGTGGCAGCCACTTCCTAAGGAAATCACCTCCAGATGACACCCGTCCAGAGACGTGTCACGCAGACAGATGAGAAGGTGGCCGAACGGCCCGGCAAGGCTTGCCGAGCCGCGCTACGATGTGACACTAAGCGGCACATTTATGCGCCTTGTCCTATCTGTAGAGTTAGGTATGATAGCACTGTTTGCTATCTAACCAGTACACAATGACTGATTTGCCATTGTGGTGACCCGTTGATCTATAAAAGGAGGGCCATGGCAGCCATAGAAAGGATTCAGACCCTTGTTCACTCATACGCGCGTACGCTCTCGCCCCGAGGCCACCTTGCCGGGCTAGAGCGTGCGTCTCCACTACGGTCCCCTCATCAATCCACCAAAGGAGGAGTAGAGTTTTACGCCTCGCGGCGGCCCGAACCTGGGTAAAAACTGCCTGTGTAGTCTCTGCGGTGCTGCTCTGCGCCCTCCGCTCTTTGTGGAATGTGCTCTTCCCCCCTGCCGAACCACAAGGGGCTGATGGCCCCATAGGTGGTCGTGTTTTCCCATGACATCTTTGGCGCGCCAGGTAGGGGGAAGCGCTTGCATGAACCCGAGAAGCGTACGCAGCATGTCATCTTCATCATCGTTTTCTTCATCGACGGCTTCATCATCCATGGTGCCCAAGAAGAAGCCCGGTGCTGCAGCTCACCCATCCACCTCGAAGGCCCCGTCGCACGAGGGCGCTGATGCCGCGTGGGCTATGGGGACGCATGGGGACGTGGACGTTGTGGTGGACGTGGCCGGCGCAGGCGGCGTCATCACCACCTCCCCTGCGGCCGAAACGGGAGCAGGAGGCACCGGAGAAGGACAACGCCGGTGAGCACGCTCCACAAGGTGCGGGTGGAGAGATCATTTGGTCCGCACCTCTCCGCCCCACCGAAGGACGCAGCGTGCCATTCAGCGCTCGCTCTGGGGCAAACCGCAACTCTCCGGCCGCCCCCGCTGCGGGCGCGGCCGCAGGGCATGCGCCACCCCTGTGATGAGCTGACCCAACCGATGCGCCGAACGAAGCCGCCGATCCCCAAGTGCCTCCACCTCGTCACCACGACACCCTGGCGACTGGGTCATGATGACGAGAACATGGTGGAGCCACTACCGGCACCGTTAGGATCCAGGCGACATTACGGTCTACGTCGTCATCCATGCCGAGCACTGCTTTGGAGGCCATGGCGCGGGCCCAACTCCTGTTGAGATTCCCGCCGGCGACCGATCAGATGGATGAGTGGAGAGCCACCATTCAGAGCCTGATTGGTTTCACTGAGGCGGGAAGATCACAGCAAGCAGGCCCGTCACAGCCTCCACAGGCGGCGATGATGGCCCAAGCTGCTGGCCGTACCGAAGGGGCCACCCCCACGGTATAATCCCCTCCACGGCAGCCAGCGCAGGGGCCGCAACCAGGGCGACGCGACCAAGAACCCGATGACATATCGATGGCTTCATCCGACCCTCAAGCACATCGAGACCAGCAGCGAGTCCTGGAAGACAGGCGAAGGGAAGACGCGCGCGTCACCATCGAACGACGCCGCGACACCCGCTGCCAGTCTGATAGGCGCAATTGCCCCGACGTCGATGAGCCGCGCCCGGTGAAGGTGGGTACCTACCTTTCGAGGTTGGGTGCCCCTCCTTCACTCGTGAGTTGCGGCATGTCCGTTGGCCATCTACTCGCACGTTCAAGCCAGAAATACCAGAGAAGACGGAGAGAAGACCGCGTTCATAACCCCATGGGGCACATACTGCTTTGTACGGATGCCCTTTAGGTTAAAGAGAGTTAGATCCACTTTCGCAAGAGCAGTACAGATTGGCTTTGAGTCCCAGCTACACAGAAAAATTGAAGTTTACATGGATGATATAGTGGTTAAGACCAAGGACAGAGTCACTCTCATTCAGGACTTGGAAGAGACCTTTGCAAATCTGCGCAAGATCAACTTGAAGTTGAACCGGGAGAAGTCTGTGTTTGGCATTCCTTCCGGCAAGCTACTTGGCTTCTTTGTGTCCCATCAGGGGATAGAGGCCAACCCCGACAAGATAAAGGCTATCGAGCAGATTCAAGCACCCAAGACAGTTAAAGACATGAGACGTTTGACTGGATCTGTTGCCGCGCCGAGTAGGTTCATTTCCAAGTCTGCTGAGCGCTACTTGCCATTCTTCAAAATCTTGAAGAAGGCAGGACCCGTGGAGTGGACCCCGAAGGCGGACGCTGCGCTACAATATTTGAAGACCTACCTCTCCTTTGTCCCCACCTTAGTCGATCCTAAACCGCAACAGTCATTGCTGCTATATTTAGCAGTGACGAATCAAGTGGTTAGCGCAGCACTATTGGCATAGAGGGAGGTAGATGAAACAATAGCCGCCACCGCCGTCCCCTCTGGAGAGGAAAGAGAACCCGTCCCGGCAAGGTCAGTTGCAGTTCAAGACAAGGACAAGCAAGGCAGCAGAGGCAGTCACAAGATTGCGGCAAGGAAGAAAGTGGTGCATCGCCAGTATACTTTGTTAGCTCCCTGCTGCAGGGGGCTAGGTTGAGGTACTTTGGCGTGCAAAAGTTGATTTTTGGCCTCAACATGGCCTCAAGGAAACTGCGCCACTACTTCCAAGCCCACAAGATCACGGTTGTCACCCGCTTCCCCTTGCAATGCATACTCCGTAACCCAGAGGCTACTGGTAGAATTGTGGAATGGGCTTTGGAGTTATCCAGCTTTGTTTTGAAGTTCGAAAACACGTCGACTATTCAGAGCAGAGCACTAGCAGAGTTCATTGCGGAGTGGACACCTGCCACTTCTTGAGCTTGTGTTGGTTTTTCCGTTGAAGAGGAAAGGGTGATGCAACACAGTAGAGATAAGTATTTCCATCAGTTAAGAACCAAGGTATCAATCCAGTAGGAGAAACGCGCAAGTCCCCAATAGATGCACCTTCACAAACAATCAAACACTTGCACTTAACACGATAAAGGGGTTGTCAATCCCTTCAGGGTCACTTGCAAAGGTGAGATCTGATAGAGATAGATAGAACTAAACAAAAGATAAAATATTTTTGTGTTTTTTGGTTTATAGATCTGAAAATAAAAGATTGGAAAATAGTAGATCGGAAACTAATATGATGGAAAATAGACCCGGGGGCCATAGGTTTCACTCAACGATTCTCTCATGAAGGCAAATAATACGATGGGTGAACAAATTATTGTCGAGCAATTGATAGAAAAGCGCAAAGTTATGACGATATCCAAGGCAATGATTATGGATATAGGCATCACTTCCGTGTCAAGAAGACTGAGTCCTACCTGCATCTACTACTATTACTCCACACATCAACCGCTATCCAACATGCATCTAGAGTATTAAGTTCATAAAGAACGGAGTAACGCCTTAAGTACGATGACATGATGTAGAGGAATAAACTAAAGCAATATGATGAAAACCCCATCTTTTTATCCTCGATGGCAACAATTCAATACATGTCTCGCTACTCCTACTTTGTCACTGGGTGAAATCACGCAAGATTGAACCCGAAGCTAAGCACCTCTCCCATTGCAAGAAAAACCAATCTAGTTGGCCAAACCAAACCGATAATTCGAAGATAAATACAAAGATATCAAATCATGCATAAAAGAATTTAGAGAAGATTCAAATAATATTCATAGATAAGCTGATCATAAATCCACAATTCATCGGATCTCGACAAACCCACCGCAAAAGAAGATTACATCGGATAGATCTCCGAGAACATCAAGGAGAATGTGGTATTGAGAATCAAAGAGAGAGAAGAAGCCATCTAGCTACCAGCTATGGACGTGTAGGTCTGTGGTAAGCTACTCACGCTTCATCGGGAGGGCAATAGAGTTGATGTAGATGCCCTCCGTGATCGAATCCCCCTCCGGCAGGATGCCAGAAAAGGCCCCAAGATGGGATCTCACGGGAACAGAAGGTTGCGGCGGTCGAAAAGTGTTTTCATGGATGCTTCTGGAATATATGTGAATATATAGGACAAAGGGCTAGGTCAGGGGAGTCCTGAGGGGGCACAAGGTAGGGGCACCCCCCTAGGGCGCGCCCTCCACCATTGCCACCGCGTCGTGGCTCTTCTGGCTTGGAATCCAAGTCCCATGGGTGTCTTCTGGTCCAAGAAAAATCATCGTTAAGTTTTATTCCGTTTGACTCCGTTTGGTATTCCTTTTCTGCGAAGCTCAAAAACAAGGAAAAAACAGAAACTGGCACTGGGCTCTAGGTTAATAAGTTAGCCCCAGAAATAATATAAAATAGCATATTAATGCATATAAAACATCCAAAACAGATAATATAATAGCATGGAACAATCAAAAATTATAGATGCGTTGGAGACGTATCAAGCATCCCCAAGCTTAATTCCTGCTTGTCCTCGAGTAGGTAAATGATAAAAACAGATTTTTTGATGTGGAATGCTACCTAACATATTTATCCATGTAATTTTCTTCATTGTGGCATGAATGTTCAGATCCATAAGATTCAAAACAACAATTTAATATTGACATAAAAACGATAATACTTCAAGCATACTAATAAAGCAATCATGTCTTCTCAAAATAACATGGCCAAAGAAAGTTATCCCTACAAACCCCCCCCCCCCCCCCCCCCCCCCCCCCCCCCCCCCCCCCCCCCCCCCCCCCCCCCCCCCCCCCCCCCCCCCCCCCCCCCCCCCCCCCCCCCCCCCCCCCCCCCCCCCCCCCCCCCCCCCCCCCCCCCCCCCCCCCCCCCCCCCCCCCCCCCCCCCCCCCCCCCCCCCCCCCCCCCCCCCCCCCCCCCCCCAGACAAAAAGAAGGAGATAGTCTCACATCAACTAGGCGTATCAATGGGCTATGGAGATTTCCATCAATAGATATCAATGTGAGTGAGTAGGGATTGCCATGCAATGGATGCACTAGAGCTATAAGTTTATGAAAGCTCAAAAAGAAACTTCCCACTAGTATATGAAAGTGACAACATAGGAGACTCTCTATCATGAAGATCATGGTGCTACTTTGAAGCACAAGTGTGGAAAAAGCATAGTAACATTGCCCCTTCTCTCTTTTCTCTCATTTTTTCTCTTTTTTTTATTGGTGGGCTTCTTGGCCTCCTTTATTTTTTTGTAAAGTCCGGAGACTCATCCCAACTTGTGAGGGAATCATAGCTTCCATCATCCTTTCCTCACATGGGACAATGCTCTAATAATGATGATCATCACACTTTTATTTACTTCCAACTCAAGAATTACAACTCGATACTTAGAACAAAATATGACTCCATATGAATGCCTCCGGCGGTGTACCGGGATGTGCAATGATCTAGCGTAACAAATAACATCAAAAAACGGACAAGCCATGTAAACATCATGCTAGCTGTCTTATGATCATGCAAAGTAATATGACAATGATGGAGCATGTCATAATAAAACGGAACGGTGGAATTTGCATGGCAATATACCTCGAAGTGGCTATGGAAATGCCATAATAGGTAGGTATGGTGGCTGTTTTGAGGAAGGTAAAAGGTAGGTGTAAGGCACCGACGAAAGTTGCGCAGTACTTGAGAGGCTAGCAATGGTGGAAGGGTGAGAGTGCGTATAATCCATGGACTCAACATTAGTAATAAAGAACTCACATACTTATTGCAAAAATCTATTAGTCATTGAAACAAAGTACTACGCGCCTGCTTCTAGGGGGATAGATTGGTAGGAAAAGACCATCGCTCGTCCCCGACAGCCACTCACAAGGAAGTCAATCAATAAATAAATCATGCTCCGACTTCATCACATAACGGTTCACCATGCGTGCATGTTATGGGAATCACAAACTTTGACACAAGTATTTCTACAATCCATAATCACTCACAAGCATGAGTCTAATATCATCATCTTTATATCTCAAAACAATCATAAAGAATCAAACTTCACATAGTATTCAATGCACTTTATATGAAAGTTTTTATTATATCCTTCTTGGATGCCTAACATATTAGGACTAAATTCATAACCAAACCAAATTACCATGCTGTTTAGAGAGACTCCCAAAATAATATAAGTGAAGCATGATATTACAACAATTTCTATAAAATAAAGCCACCGCCGTGCTCTAAAAAGATATAAGTGAAGCACTAGAGCAAAATTGCCTAGCTCAAAAGATATAAGTGAAACACATAGAGTATTATAATAAATCACGATTGATGCGTGTCCCTCTCAAAAGGTGTGTACAGCATGGATGATTGTGGCAAACTAAAAAGTAAAGACTCATATCATACAAGACGCTCCA
>JAAAWM010011422.1:0-78383 GCA_036873465.1 Thinopyrum obtusiflorum | reverse complement strand
TCTTGGACGATGAAGGCCTGCTTCTCCATGGACTGCCGTCTCGCCCGCTGCTTCACAGAGCGTACATTGGGGCACACCCTTAAGTGATACTGAATCACCTCTCTCGGGACCCCCACCAGCTCCTTGGGTTCCCATGCGAATATCTCCTTGTTTGCGTGCAAGAACTTCACCAATGCTTCCTATTGGCTTGGGTCGAGGTAGGCACCTATGATAAAGGTGGCTCCTGAGGACCCATCCTCGTCGACCGGCACCTGCTTGGTTTCCGCCTTGTCTTGGGTGAATAGCTGCTTCTTCTTGGTTGGTGTGGCTCCCTTGGCCTCGGAGGTGCCCGCACCGGCGGGCTGTGCCACCGCGGCAGTCTTGAGGGCAAGCTTGAGCGCCGCCAGGGCCTCCTTGGCGTCCCCCTTGATGGTGAGGGCGCCCTTGCTTCCAGGCATCTTCATGAGGTTGTAGGCCAGATGGGTCGCTGCCATGAACTGGGCCAGAGCTGGGTACCCGAGGATGGCGTTGTACGGGAGGCCAATGCGGGCGATGTCGAAGTCGACCAGCTCGGTGCGGTAGTTGTCGCGCGTGCCAAAGGTGACAGGGAGGCGAATCTGCCCCAGGGAGTGGGCGGTGCCGCCGCCAACTCCTGAGAAAGGCTTGCTGAGGCTGAGCCCCTCGAGCGGTACGTGAAGAAGGCTGAAGGCCTCCATGGAGAGCACGTTGAGGCCGGCGCCGCCGTCGATGAGGGTCTTGGTAACGGCCACGTTGCAAATAGTGGGCGTGCAAAGCATCGGGAGCATACCCGAGCCGGCGGTGGTGACGGGGTGGTCTTCCGAGTCGAAGGTGAGGTCGGCCTCGGGCGCAGCCCAGCCCGGCGGAGCCCCCGAGCACTTGGAAGCGGCACCGATTTGGCGAAGGAATGGCTTGATGTGGCGATCTGAAGGCGGTGCTTGAGAGCCGCCTAGTAGGGCCGCGACCGCGTGGTGCGCCGGTGCCGCGTAGCGCGCAGTGAAGAGGCCGCGCAGCTCCTCCCAAGATGTCACCATGGATCCGGGGAGGTTGAGCAGCCAGGCACGCGGCGCGCCGGTGAGGGCCATGGGGAACCAGTTGGCCATGACCTTGTCGTCTCCCTCGGCCTCGAGGACGGCCTCCTCATATGCCAGCAGGAAAGCTGGCGGGTCCGCCGCCGGTGTCTGCCGTCGGTGCCGGGAGCGGGACGCCTGCCATGAGGGTGGTGCGCGGTGGTGGCGGAGCGCAGATCTACGGAAGGAAAGCTATGGCGCACCCCTACCTGGCGCGCCAAATGTCGGATCTCGGGTTCCGGCAAAACCCTCAAGGTTCGAACACTGGGGTGCGCGCGAAGTTCTTCCCCCACCGATCTACGTCCTAGCTTTGCTAAGATCTCAAGGACTAACTCGACGAACTCACAACACAAAGAACACAAGATTTATACTGGTTCGGGCCACCATTGTGGTGTAATACCCTACTCCAGTGTGGTGGTGGTGGATTGCCTCTAGGGCTGAGGATGAACAGTTACAAGGGGAAGAACAGCCTCCTGAGGTTGAGGTGTTCTTGTGCTCGGTGTGTGGCTAGGGATTGGCTCAAGATCAGATGCCTGAGGCTTAGTTGCCTCCTACTGTGGTGGCTAGTCCTATTTATAGAGGCCCTGGTCCTCTTCCCAAATATCGAGCGGGAAGGGAGCCAACAACGGCCAATTTGAAGGGGGACAGCTAGTACAGCTTATCCTGACAAAAGTAGTCTTCGCCTGCAAAAGGCTCTGGTGGTGACGCCGCCTTGGGCTCCATGGTGACCTCCGTCTTGCCGTCCTGCTGGTCTTGGTCTCGTTGCACTGATATGGAAACCTTTGCTTGACGCCTCGGTACTCCGCGCCTGCGCTTGCCCCCTTAGCACCAAAGAGGAAACAAGTACACTGTGCGCGCTGGCGTCCGCTTGGCGCCCGCCTGGTCTCGGTCGTCATGGCTCACGTCACGAGAACCTCGTGAGGTTTGCCTTGCCTTGATCTCTCCGCCCCTCGCGAGCCAACCTGGTGAGGCCGCTCCTGAGGAGGTCTTGTGTCGTCCACCTCGCGAGGGTCTTGAATGCTTGTTGGTGAAGATCGGCCATACGGGCCCACTTGCAGAGCCACGCCGTGGGCCGCAGGCAGGCAAGTCTGGGGACCCCCATTCCCAGGACGCCGACAGCCACTTGGGAAACCCCAAGTAGGTTTTAGATCCTACTTGGGGCGCCCCTTGGCTGCCTCTCCTCCCCTCTCACCTATATATATGTGGGGAGGGGGCGCCTAGAAGACACACCAGACAATTGTTTTGCCATGTGCAGCGCTCCCCTCCATAGTTTACACCCCCCGGTCATATTCTCGCGGTGCTTAGGCAAAGCCCTGGACGAATCACTTCACCACCACCGTCACCACGCCGTCATGTTGACGGAACTCATCTACTTCCTTGACACCTTGCTGGATCAAGAAGGCGAGGGACGGCATCGCGCTGAACGTGTGCAGAACTCGGAGGTATTGTACATTCGGTGCTTGATCGGTCGGAGCTAGAAGAAGTTCGACTACATCAACCGCGTTGTCAAACGCTTCCACTTTCGGTGTACGAGGGTACGTAGACACACTCTCCCCCTCGTTGATATGCATCTCCTAGAAAGATCTTGCATGAGCGTAGGACATTTTTGAAATTGCATGCTACATTTCCCAACAAATTCTTCAATATGTTGTTCAATAATCCCTCAGCTTGCTCAACAGTTCGTTCCCTGAAAACACAACCAGCACAACTATCTAGGAAGTCCCTAGAAGCATTTGTTAGTCCATTATAAAAGATATCAAGTATTTCATTTTTCTTAAGAGGGTGATCAGGCAAAGCATTAAGTAATTGGAGAAGCCTCCCCCAAGTTTGTGGGAGACTCTATTCTTCAATTTGCACAAAGTTAAATACTTCCTTTAAGGCAGCTTGTTTCTTATGAGCAGGAAAATATTTTTAGGAGAAGTAGTAAATCATATCCTGGGTACTGCGTACACAACTAGGAGCAAGAGTATTGTACCAAATCTTAGCATCACCCTTTAATGAGAACGGAAATAACTTGAGAATATAGTAGTAGCGATTTTTTTCATCATGAGCAAATAGGGTGACTATATCATTTAGTTTAGTAAGATGTGCCATAATAGTTTCAGTTTCATAGCCATGGAAAGGATCAGATTCAACCAAAGTAATTAACTCCGGGTCGATAGAGAATTTATAATTCTTATCAGTAACAAAGATATGTGAAGTAGCAAACTTAGGATCACATTTCATTCTAGCATTCAAGGATTTTTCTTTTAACTTGCATAACAATTTCTTAATATCATCTCTATCCTTACAAGCAAGAAAGTCTCTAGCTACCTCTCCATCCATAAGATAACCCTCAGGTATCTTAGGCAATTCAAATCTAGGAGAGCTAGATCTAATAGGTGTTTCATAATTCTCAGTTTCAAAGACTTATCAGTTTCAGTAATTTTCATCAGTTTCAGTAATTTTCATCAGTTTCAGGATTCTCAATATCTTTAGCTCTAGCAAGTTGTTCATCAAGAAATTCACTTAGTGGCACATTATCATCAAGCAAGCCACTAGCATCATCATAAGCATTATTCATAGCAGAAGTAGCATCATCAATAACTTGCGACATATCAGAACTAATAGCAAGTGGTGGTGTTGCAAGTCTATTCAAAACAAAAGGTGAATCAAGTACAGAGCTAGATGGCAGTTCCTTACCTCCCCCCGTCTTAGAGGGAAAAATCTTGGTTCTGGTATCTTTCAGATTCTTCATAGTGATAAATAGATATAAATCCCAAGTGACTCATATAACTATGCCCCCCAGCAACGGCATGATACGTCTCCAACGTATCTATATTTTTTTATTGTTCCATGCTGTTATATTATCATTCTTGGATGTTTGACAATTATTTTATAGCAAATTTATATCATTTTTGGGACTAACCTATTGACATAGTGCCCAGTGCCAATTGCTATTTTTTTGCTTGTTTTTTACTTCACAGAATATCGGTACCAAACGGAGTCCAAATGCAGCGAAACTTTTTGGAGAAGTTTTTTGGACCAGAAGACATCTAGTGGGCCAAAGAAGTCCCAGAGGGGAGCTCCAAGGGGGCATCCAGGCGCACCCAGATGGGTTGTGCCCACCTCGGTGGCCTCCCGCACCGCCTCTTCGCCCTATAAATACCCAAATATTCCAGAAACCCTAGGGGAGTCGACAAAGCACAATTCCAGCTGCCACAAGTTCTAGAACCACGAGATCTAATCTAGACACCATCACGGAGGGGTTCATCATCCTCATTGGTGCCTCTCCGATGATGCGTGAGTAGTTCACCATAGACCTACGGGTCCGAAGGCAGTAGCTAGATGGATTCCTCTCTCTCTCTTTTGATTCTCAGTACAATGGTCTTTTGGAGATCTATTTGATGTAACTCTTTTTTGCGGTGTGTTTGTTGGGATCCAATGAACTTTGAGTTTATGATCAGATCTATATCCATGAATATTATTTGAGTCTTCTTTGATCTCTTATATGCATGATTATTTATAGCCTCGTATTTCTTCTTCGAATATTTGGTTTAGTTAGGCCAACTAGATCGATTTTTCTTGCCATGGGAAGAGGTGATTTGTGATGGGTTCGACCGTGTGGTGTTCTTTCCCCGTGACAGAAGGGACAGCAAGACACGCATGTACCATTGCTATTAAGGATAACAAGATGGGGTCTATTCCTACATGAATAGATCTTGTCTACATCATGTCATCGTTCTTATTGCATTACTCTGTTTCTCCATGAACTTAATACATTAGATGCATGCTGGATAGCGGTCGATGTGTGGAGTAATAGTAGTAGATGCAGGCAGGAGTCGGTCTACTAATCTTGGACGTGATGCCTATATATTGATCATTGCCTTGGATATCATCATAACCATTTGATTTTCTATCAATTGCCCAATAGTAATTTGTTTACCCACCGTGTGCTATTTCTTGAGAGAAGCCACTAGTGAAATCTACGGTCCCCGGGTCTATTCTTTATCATATTTGCTTTGAGATATATTTTTATTCACTTTTATTTTCAGATCTATTATTCCAAAAACCCAAAAATACCTTGCTGCACTTTTTTATTACTTATTTTGTTTCGCGTTTTTTATCGAGATCTATTTATCCAATCTACACAAATTTTATCCCGTCAACTTGACATTTTCTGGCACCGTTACCCGAAGAGGGATTGACAACCCCTCATACGTGTCGGGTTGCAAGTATTTGATATTGGTGTGCATGTACCATTTACATAGTGTTGCTTGGTTCTCCTACTGGATTGATACCTTGGTTTCATAACTGAGGAAAATACCTACCATAGCTGTATTGCATCATCCCTTCCTCTTTGGGGAAATACCGACGTAGTTTCAAGCGACATCACGGTGCCAGAAAAAGGTCTTGATAACCCACAAGTATAGGGGGGTCGCAACAGTTTTCGAGGGTAGAATTCAACCCAAATTTATTGATTCGACACAAGGGGAGCCAAAGAATATTTGTAAGTATTAGCAGTTGAGTTGTCACTTTAACCACACCCAGAGATTTAATATCTGCAGCAAAGTGATCAGTAGCACAGTAGTATGATAGTTTGATAGTAGTAGTAACAATAGCAGTGGTAACAGTAACAGTAGTAATAGTTTTGTAGCAGTTGTGACAGTAGCAATAGTAATAGTAACGCAGCAAGAGTGAAAAGCTCGTAGGCATTGGATCGGTGATTTCGTTGGATGATATTCATCATATAACAATCATAACCTAGGGCAACACAGAACTAGCTCCAGTTCATAAATATAATGTAGGCATGTATTCCGTAAATAGTCATACGTGCTTATGGAAAATAACTTGCATGGCATCTTTTGTCCTACCCTCCCGTGGCAGCGGGGTCCATAAGGAAAATATAAGGGATATTAAGGCATCCTTTTAATAGAGAACCGGAACAAAGCATTAACTCATAGTGAATACATGAACTCCTCAAACTACGGTCATCACCAGAAAGTATCCCAATTGTTGTCACCTTGGGGTTTATGGATCACAACACGTAATAGGTGCATATGACTTGCAAGATCGGATCAAGAACGTAGATATAATGGTGAAAACATAAACGGTTCAGATCTGAAATCATGGCACTTCGGCCCTAGTGACAAGCATTAAGCATAGCAAAGTCATATCAACATCAATCTCAGAACATAGTGGATACTAGGGATCAAGCCCTAACAAACCTAACTTGATTTCATGATGAATCTAATCCAACCCACCACCGTATAGCAAACCTACGAAGAAATTACTCACTCCCGGCGGTGAGCATCATGAAATTGGTGATGGAGGATGGTTGGTGACGACGAAGACCGAAGATCCACCTCTCTGGAGCCCCGAATGGGCTCCAGATCTGGCCTCCCGATGAAGAACAGGAAGTGGCCGCGGCTCCGTATCGTAAAACGCGATGAAACTTCCTCCCCTATTTTTTTGGAAAAATAGGATTTTATAGCGTCGGAATTAGGGTCAGAGGGGCCTCGTGGTCCCCACTACCCACCAGGGCACGCCAGAGGGGGGTGGCGCGCCCTGGTGACTTGTGGGCAGCTAGCCCCCCCCCTCCAGTGGGTCTTGGTTCCAAAAATTATTACATATTTCAAAATAATTCTCCAAAAAGTTTCTTCCAAATCCGAGAACTTTTATTTCTGCACAAAAACAACACCATGGTAGTTCTGCTGAAAACAACGTTAGTCCGCGTTAGTTTCATTCAAATCATGCAAATTAGAGTCCAAAACAAGAGCAAAAGTGTTAAGAAAAGTAGATACGATGGAGACGTATTGAGTACCTACACATAAATAACAAATACTTGCAACCCAACACGTGAGAGGGGTTGTCAATCCCTCCTCGGTATTGAGATAGATTAAATTGTATGAGATTGGATATATAGATCTAGCAAAAACACAAAATAGAATAAATAAAGAAAAAGTGCAGCAAGGTATTTTTGGGTTTTTGGAATAATAGATGTGAAAACAATATGATAGGAAATAGACCCGGGGCCATAGATTTCACTAGTGGCTTCTCTCGAGAAAATAGCATACGGTGGCTAAACAAATTAATATTGGGCAATTGATAGAAGAGCAAATAATTATGACGATATCCAAGGCAATGATCATGTATATAGGCATCACGTCCAAGATTAGTATACCGACTCCTACCCGCATCTACTACTATTACTCCACACATCGACCGCTATCCAGCATGCATCTAGTGTATTAAGTTCATGGAGAAACGGAGTACTGCAATAAGAACGATGACATGATGTAGACAAGATCTATTCATGTAGAAAAAGACCCCATCTTTTCATCCTTAATGGCAATGATACATGCGTGTCATGTCTCCTTCTGTCATCGAGAATAAGCACCGCAAGATCGAACCCATCACAAAGCACCTCTTCCCATTGCAAGAAAAATTAATCTAGTTGGCCAAACCAAACGAAAGTTTCGGAGAAGAAATACGAGGCTATAACAATCATGCATAAGAGAGTTCAAAGAAGACTCAAATAATATTCATAGATAGATCTGATCATAAACTCATAATTCATCGGATCCCAACAAACACACCGCAAAAGTTTGTTACATCAAATAGATCTCCAAGAACATCGAGGAGAACATTGTATTGAGAATCAAAAAGAGAGAAGAAGCCATCTAACTACTGCCTACGGACCCGTAGGTCTGTGGTAAACTACTCACGAATCATCGGAGGAGCAGCAATGAGGATGATGAACCCCTCCGTGATCGTTTCCCCCTCCGGCAAGGTGCAGGAAAAGGGCTCTAGATTGGATCTCGTCGTTCTGGAACTTGCGGTGGCTGGAATTGTTTTTCGTCGACTCCCCTAGGGTTTCTGGAATATTTGGGTATTTATAGAGCTGAGATGCGGTGGAGAGGACACCCATGGGGCCCACTACCCACCAAGGCGTGCCAGGGGCCTCTGGCGTGCCCTGGTGCCTTGTGGGCCCCCATAGGCCTCCCCTCCTGCACTTCCTTGGCTCCCAAGTTTTCTTGTTGCGTTTGGACTCTGTTTGATATGGATATTATGCGAAGTAAAAAACAAGAAAAAAATAGCTACTGGCATTGGGCACTATGTCAATAGGTTAGTCCCAAAAAATGATATAAAGTTGCTATAAAATGAATATAAAACATCCAAGAATGATAATATAACAGCATGGAACAATCAAAAATTGTAGACACGTTGGAGACGTATCAGCATCCCCAAGCTTAATTCTTGCTCGTCCTCGAGTAGGTAAATGATAAAAATAGAATTTTTGATGTGGAATGTTGCCTAACATGTTGATCACATATTCTTTTCTTTTGTGGCATGGATATTTGGACTTCTAGATGATTCGAAGAAGTAGTCTATAATTGACATGAAGACATCAATACTCAAGCATATCAACAAGCAACCATGTCTTTCAAAATATCAACACTAAAGACAGCTATCCCTAGCCCATCATGCTCAATCATTGATCCATTCATGAAACACACTCAAATATTAGCTACATCCAATGCACAAGTATGATCATAGCGCTCCCTAGTTGGTGCTTTATAAGAGAGGATGGAGACTCAATAAAAAAAATTGCATAAAGTAAATAGATAGGCCCTTTGAAGAGGGAAGCAGAGATTTTTAGAGGTGCGAGAGCTCAAAGTTTAAATTGAGAGATAAAAATATTTTGAGAGGCATACTTTTCCCGTCAACGAAAACGACCGTGAATTCCCAATACTTTCCATGCTAGATACATCATAGGCAGTTCCCAAACATAAAGTAAAGTTTATTCCTTTTTCCACCATTCTTTCACAATCCATGGCTAGCCGTATCCACGGGTGCCTTCCATACCAACACTTTCCTAGGAATTTATTATTTGACAACATAAAGTAAATTTCTTTTTTATTTCAGGACTGGGCATCCCTATTACCGCCACACTCTCGTGCAATGACAAGTGATTAAACACTCATCTTGAGAATAACACATCTGGCATGAAAAAATATTGGCCACCCCTTGCCGCTTCATGAGAGGTACGGGTACACAAAAAGGAAATTCATTTTGAAAATTAGAGTTGGCATATACAAATTTACTTGGAACGGCATGGAAATACCGCATATAGGTAGGTATGGTGGACTCATTGGCACAACTTGGTTTAAGGAGTTTGGATGCACAAGTAGTATTCGCACTTAGTACAAAGAAAGGCTAGCAAATAGATTGAGAAGCAACCAACCAAAAAATGAAAATTTTCATAAACGAGCATTAAACATAACTAACACCGAATAATGCACCATAAGTAGGATGTAATTTCATTGCATAACTATTGACTTTCATGCTTGCATAGGGAATCACAAACCTTAACACCAATATTCTTACTAAAGCATAATTACTCACAAACATGGCTCACATATTACTATCTCCATATCTCAAAACTATTACAAGGAATCAAGTTTATAATATCCAATGATCTTCATGAAAGTTTTTATTATATCCCCCTTGAATATCTATCACTTTGGGACTAATTTCATATATTACCATTGCTTATAACAAGCTCTCAATTAAATTTAAGTGGAGAACATGAGCATAAAAAATTCATCTCTCAAAATAATATAAGTGAAGCATGAGAGAATTTCTTCAAAAATTTACTAACTCTCAAATTGATCTAAGTGAATCAAGAGAGTATTTCTTCAAAAATTAAATCAAAAAGATATAAGTGAAGCACTAGAGCAATTCCATAGCTCAAAAAAATTAAGTGAAGCACATAGAGCAATTCTAACAAATCATAGCATCCTTATGGCTCTTCAAATAGGTGTGTCCAGCAAGGATGGTTGTGACAAACTAAAAGGCAAAACAAGCAAAGACTCATATAATACAAGACGCTCCAAGCAAAACTGATGATACATGACAAATAAAAATATAGCTCTAAGTAAAATTACCGATGGTCGTTAGAAGAAAGAGGGGATGCCTTTCGGGGCATCCCCAAGCTTAGTTGCTTGGTTCTCCTTGAATATTACCTTGGGGTGCCATGGGCATCCCCAAGCTTAGGCTTTTTTCACTCCTTATTCCTTCATCCATCCTGATCTCACCCAAAACTTGAAAACTTCAATCACACAAAACTTAACAAAACCTTCACGAGATCCGTTAGTATAATAAAGCAAATCACCACTTTAAGTATTGTTGCAAACCCATTCATATTTTATTATTGCATTATACCTACTGTATTCTAACTTTACCATGGCTTATACCCCCCGATACAATCCATATATTCATCAAAATAAGCACACAATGCAACAAAAACAGAAGAGTTTGTAGTAATCTGGACTTTGACCATACTTTTGTAACCCCAAAAATTCTGAAAATTAGGAAAACGAGGCAGTTTGTATATAAATCTTGTGTAAAAAATTCAGAATTCTATCACGCTTCTGTTATTTTTAACAATTCTTCTACTGGGCGCAAAAGTTTCTGTTTTCCAACAAGATCAAATCAACTATCACCCAACATGATCCTAAAGGCTTTACTTGGCACAAACACTAATTAAAACATAAAAACACAATCATAACAGTAGCATAATTGTGTGAACACACAAAAACAGAAAGAAAAAGAGAAAAACATTATTTTATTCATTGAGTTGCCTCCCAATGAGCGCTATCGTTTTATGCCCCTAGCTAGGCATAATGCATAGATTCAAGTATTGTCGTCTTTAGTTTTCTTTTCCATAGATGTGATTTTGTTAGGAGGTTTTTCAAAAATAACTTGAAACACGTTGTCCATAGAAATTTTAGCATTATCAAGTTGTCCATCTTCGTATCTCCTTTGATTCCCGACTACAATTCAAGAATATTGTTGATTAACATCATTAAAAACTTGTTGGATCATATCCAAAACAGAAATTTCCTTTTTAAGGTTCTCATCAAAAATTTGATTATTACCAAACAAATGTCTTAATACATAATCACTATTGTAAATAATCTCATCTATCACCGTTTTTTCATGGTTCATACCATAAAAATCAAAGATCTCTCTAGCTTCCCGTACTATGTGATCAAATTCATTCATAAGAACAAGGCTGGCTATCTTCTTAGCTCTAGGATCTTTTATAACCGATAATTCATAAAACAATCTTTGCATGGTAGGATGAGTACGGATAAATCTATTCTCAAGTTTCAGAACTAGTGCTGAAATAGCTTCCGCATAAGTTTTAGTTCTTTTAAGTATAGGAGCGTCATCACAAGTCAAAGTTCCAACACAGTTAAAGAATTCTTGGATGGCTTCTTTTCCCATAACATTCCCTTGTCCCAAAAAAAAAGTTTTAGCATCCAGATTACTAAAACATCCAATTTTTGGAGTTCTTGCCATCATCTGTTTCTGCCATACCAAAGTCACTCAAGATGAAATGGTTCATAGTGGCAAACAAGAGATCTAACGAGAAAAAGGCAAACGAAAAAGAAGGTAAATAAAAAGGCAATATTTTTGTGCTTTTCGCAAAAACATTTTAGAAGTGGGGGAGATGAAAACGAGAGGCAAATGGCAAATAATGTAAATTGCAAGGAGATGAGATTTGTTATTAGGAACCTGATAGATGTTGATGATGTCTCCTCGGCAACGGCGCCAGAAATTCTTCCTGATTGCTTGTATCCGCGTTGATATTTCCCTGAAGAGGAGAGGATGATGCAACACATCAACGGTAAGTATTTCCCTCAGTTATGAAACCAAGGTTATCAATCCAGTACGAGAACCAAGCAACACTATGTAAACCGTACCTGCACACAAATAACAAATACTTGCAACCCAAGGCGTAAGAGGGGTTGTCAATCCCTCCTCGGTATTGAGATAGATTAAATTGTATGGGATTAGATAAATAGATCTATCAAAAACATGAAATAAAATAAATAAAGAAAAAGTGCAGCAAGGTATTTTTGGTCTTTTGGAATAATAGATCTGAAAATAATATGATAGGAAATAGACCCGGGGGGCGTAGATTTCACTAGTGGCTTCTCTCGAGAAAATAGCATACGGTGGGTAAACAAATTACTATTGGGCAATTGATAGAAGAGCAAATAATCATGACGATATCCAAGGCAATGATCATGTATATAGGCATCTCGTCCAAGATTAGTAGACCGACTCCTGCCTGCATCTACTACTATTACTCCACACATCGACCGCTATCCGGCATGCATCTAGTGTATTAAGTTCATGGAGAAACGGAGTAATGTAATAAGAGCGATGACATGATGTAGACAAGATCTATTCATGTAGGAATAGTCCCCATCTTTTTATCCTTAATGGCAATGATACATGCGTGTCATGTCTCCTTTAGTCACTGAGAATAAGCAACACAAGATCGAACACATCACAAAGCACCTCTTCCCATTGCAAGAAAAATCAATCTAGTTGGCCAAACCAAACCAAAGTTTCGGAGAAGAAATACGAGGCTATAACAATCATGCATAAGAGAGTTCAAAGAAAACTCAAATAATATTCATAGATAGATCTGATCATAAACTCACAATTCATCGGATCCCAACAAACACACTGCAAAAAGTCATTACATCAAATAGACCTCCAAGAACATCGAGGAGAACATTGTATTGAGAATCAAAAAGAGAGAAGAAGCCATCTAGCTACTGCCTACGGACCCGTAGCTAGGTCTGTGGTAAACTACTCACGAATCATCAGAGGAGCACCAATGAGGATGATGAACCCCTCCGCGATCGTTTCCCCATCCGACAAGGTGCCGGAAAAGGGTTCTAGATTGGATCTCGTGGTTCTGGAACTTGTGGCGGCTGGAATTGTTTTTCGTCGACTCCCCTAGGGTTTCGGGAATATGTGGGTATTTATAGAGCTGAGAGGCGGTGGAGAGGACACCCGTGGGCCCCACTACCCACCAGGGCGCGCCAGAGGCCTCTGGCGTGCCCTTGTGCCTTGTGGGCCCCCACAGGCCTCCCCTCCTATACTTCCTTGGCTCCCGAGTTGTCTTCTGAGCAAAAAAATTCTCCAAAAAGTTTCGCTGCGTTTGGACTCCGTTTGATAGGGATATTTTGCGAAGTAAAAAACAAGCAAAAAAACAGCAGCTGGCACTGGGCACTATGTCAATAGGTTAATCCCAAAAAATGATATAAAGTTGCTATAAAAGGAATACAAAACATCCAAGAATGATAATATAACAGCATGGAACAATCAAAATTATAGATACGTTGGAGACGTATCACCGCTCCTACTATGAAGTTTGCAAGCCATACAATAGTGAGTACGACTGAGAAATCTGGGTGGGCACTTGACTCGAATGAGGTGCCCTCTAGAGGTATGTGACTGTCTAATGTTTTTTCCTGAGTGAAATGATAAACCTCTATTTTTGTTGATAAGTCCATTGCTGCTACATCCAAGGAGACGGAGATTCATGTTATTCATGAAGAAAGTTTGCAGACCGAGTCAACCATTCCCAATCCGAGTGTTCATGAAGCTCGTGGTGTTGAGGCCGATCCTCTAAGTCCTAATGAAAGCCCCACTGCTATTGATGTTTTACCAGAAACTTATCTCATCCTTTCTGAGATCAACCCGAGTGGTTAGGAGCCGGCGCCGACTAAGCATGAGCAAGCTGGTCAAAGTACCTTGGCTGTGGTGCCAGCTGGCTAGAACCAAACATCTCCTGGACTTTCAACATTATTCCGGTAGCAAGAACGTCGAAGCAAAAAGTAACCACAGATAAAGAGGTGTCACTCCAAGTTGAACTGATGGAGTTGCAGCTAGGATAGCTGAGCAAGACTGTTGGAGTCCTCAAATCAAACACTCGCATGACTACTAGAGTAAGTGTCATGCATTTTCATTCAGATGATTGGCTCATTTTTCTCAGTCGGATTGCCAAAGCCGAAGAGAATGGTCTTGATTTTTCTTCAAGTGGGGGCATGAATAGTGCACCCACTGGGTGTAGCCCCGAGACTCTGATTAACTGCTAGTAGTTAAATGGTGTCTTAAGAGTAAATAACTTTGAAATTCATGAATTTGGTAATGAAAGACAAAGTCCATGGCTTTCACTATGTTTACACGAACCGATTGAGCTAATTTTTTTTCTTACAGTGGGGGCACGATCTATGCATCCACTGGGTGTAGCCCTCGAGACTCTAAGTGATTGCTAGCAAATGGTTGGATTCTCATATACATTGTGCTAATTTTTGCTTAAATCTTTGATATCTAGAGTTGGGCTCTAGATAACAATAACTTCAAAAGGAGATGGAAACGATGCGCCAGAAGCTTGAAAAGGAGCAATTGAAAACAGATGGCTGGAATAGGAGAAGGTTACATTGGGCGGTATGTTTCCTCAACTGAGTTAGATTCAAATTTTCCTTATATCTGATCTCAATATAAGAAAAGGGTCCATTTTACTACCTTGAGAAAACTTGGTGGTTCACATAACCCCCTGATCTTTATTTCTGCTCCCTTACCCCCAAAAACAATCCCAAACAGGTCAAAAACCGTACGTGGCTGGTTTGCCCTCCTCGGGTGATGATGTGGACATGGTCAAACATCTACCTAGGTCTTTGACACATGTGACCCACATCTTTAGATTTTTCCATATCACAAAGTCAAGAAAATTATTAAGATGAGCATCAACATGTTCATTGTAATTTCCAGAAAACCGATCTTTCATAACAAGACTTAATAGAGTAGGCTTAATATCATATGACTCCGCACTAATGGTGGGAGGAGCAATAGGAGTACTAATAAAATCATTATTATTGGTACTAGTAAAATCACACAACTTAGTATTCTCAGCAACAAGAATAGAAACAACAACTATATTTTTGGTTTTTCAATTTTCTTGGCAAGAAAAGCAAAAGGCAAAAGGAATTAGGCAAGAAAGTAATGTGATGGTGTGAAGGCACCTGTTTGTTTGCGAAAAAGCTTCCCGGCAACGGCGCGATAAATCTTGCTTGCTCCCGCAGGAGTTGTTGGGATTCCCCCAAGTGTTAGGGTGAAGTAGCCAAGTGGCAAGTATTTCCCTCAGTTAGAGAACCAAGGTTATCAATCTAGTAGGAACTCTCCCAACGAACAAAGTAAGCAGTACCTGCACACAACACATAGAACAAACAATTGGCAAAAATAGACCCAGGGGCCATAGGTTCACTAGTGACATCTCTCTCAAACAATCAAGTAGCATGGTGAACAAATTACAGTTGGATAGCTATTAAATTGCAATATTTATATTTATGGCTATGATCATTCATGGTATAATCTCACATGGGCATTACATCTATGATAAGTAGACCGTTAATCCAATTACATCTACTAATAATACACCCCAAAACCACAATCCAGCATGCATCTCGAGGTATTAAGTTTACAAGAAATAGAACATCACAATAAGCAAGATAACATAATGTAGATAGTAAAACATCAACCAATATGGCGAGACACTGTCATTTTATCCTTAGTGGCAACAATACAATACATGTCTTGGCTCTTATTGTCACTAGGTTAGAGCACCACAAGATTGAACCGACTAGAAAGCACCACTCCCTCCGAAGAAAAACCCATCAAAATTGGCTACAGAAGATAGATCAGAGGGCATTCAAAGCTATTTAACTATACAACAAGAAAACCTCAAAAGATTCAAATGATTTCAATGAAGAATCTGATAATAAAGGGATAGTTCATCATATCCCAACAAACACACCACCGAATTACATCGAATTGATCCCGATCATGTGAGGCAGCTCACGAGAACATAGTATTGAAGGTCTAGAAGAGAGAGAGAGAGAGAGAGAGAGAGAGAGAGAGAGAGACTCATCTAGCTACTACTATGGACCCTAAGGTCTTGATAGAACTACTCAGACATAGTTATGGAGGTAGCAAGGTTGATGAAGAAGCCTTTGACAATGGATTCCCCCTCGGGCAGAGTTCCAGAATAGGCCTCCAAATTGGATCTTCGCGAAACAGGAACTTGTGATGGCGTAAAAATTCTTCTAAAAAATATGGCAGAGGGTTTCGTATTTATAGGAATTAATGGAGGTGGAATGGACGTAAGTCGGTGCAAACGGGCCCCACACCCCCTAGCGGCGCGCCCTAGGGTCTGGCCGGGCCAGGTGGGGGGGGGGGGGGGGGGGGGGGGTATGGCGCCGCCTTGCCTCCTTTTGCCCTCCTGCAAAGCTTCCTGGGTCTTTCGTTGCCCGAAAAAGATCATATTAAATCGGCAATTTACTTTTACCTCTGTAGATATTAATTTCCTGTAAAACTAAAAACATGCAGAAAACAAAAATCGACACTGGGCACTAAATTAATAGTTTAGTCCAGATAAATAAATTAAAAGGATATAAAAAGTATACGAAAGTGATAATATAATAACATAGAACAATAAAAAATTGTAGATGCGTTTGAGACGTATCACGAACTTGTAACCCAGCGCCAGGATAGGCTTACATAGAGTATATGCTATATCCCGTGGGCTTACGACGTAGCTACGTTACGTGTGCCCACTACTAATGGTAACAAACACTTTTAATTGTCTATTATAACATCAGGCTTCAATGCTTTAGTGGACGTCTTCATTGATGCTCATGCCCATTGGTCTCGTGAGTAAACCAAGTGAAGTTCATCCTTATGATGATATGGCCTTCTCTTTGTGAACCGTGTGAGGAAGTTCTCCGTGCGGGTGCCCACGTCCACTGATGATACCCCCATGTTACTGTATGGTCTTAGAGCATAAAGAATACGGGCTTCGGCCTTTGATGGGTTTTATGTCACAGTGGACCTACCCGATGCGAGATAACCTTGTAACCGATCTGCGCGATAAATAGATTTGAGATAACTAATTAAGGGGTACCCCTTGCAAAGGTCACTCTCACTTTCTCAGGGGTTGACAAGTGACATGCTGCATGTACGCCACTTGTCGCAACATGAGAGTTCTTTTTTTTCATAGATTTGTTTATTCAAACGTTTTATATCTTTAACCGTTCGTTAAAATCTCCAAACGTTTTCACTGTTGGATTTCTCGCGTCGAGATCTTTGAAACAAGATCATATGTTAATAGGTTTCGGCGAACATTTTTTATGAAAAAACCAAAAGAATAAAAACTCGAGCCAGAAGCACGATTTTATTTCATTTTTTCTTCTTTCAACAAATCTGTGACTCCATGAGAAGTTAATATGTGCCTCTCGCGGAAGGAAAAAATGTGTTTTTTGCCTCTCGTGGAAGCAAATTTGTGCTTCCACGAGAAGCAAATATGTGCCCCCATGAAAGCAAAAAGACTCGTTTTTTTCTTTCCTGAGAGGCATAACTGTGTCTCTCGCGGTAGCAAATTTGTTCCTCCACGAGAAAAAATTTTATGCCTCTCGGGGAAGAAAAAAGAAAGAAACCATGTTTTCCCCCTTTTCCGAGTGCCTCTCATGGAAGAAAAAACATATTTTTTTTTCTTTTCCAAGAGGCATAGGCATGTGCCTCTCCCGGAAGCAAATATGAAAAGCAAATCTATGTCTCCTGTAGAAGCAAACAATTTTTCATGCAATTTCTCTCTCTCCAAAATCTATGGAAAATCGGACGAAAACCGAAAAGCCAAAAAAAAATCTAAAATTCAAAAATCGCATACAGGAAAATAAAAAAAATCCTTAGGAAGAACCCTAGCATGCGACACATGACGGCGGTTGAGAGCGCGAAAAGTGCCCTTTGCGGAGCTCCCTAGATGCAACCATGAAAACATAGGTGATTACTTGGCCCCTGTCTCTCTAACGTAAATCAGAAAAGGAAAAAGAAAAGGCTCACGAGGAAGCCCACTCACTCATAGGCGACGTCAAGCGCGGCTGCTCTCCCGGATTAAAGTTCAAACTGTGAATGTGATTAGCGTTAAGTACAGCCACCATGCGCCCCTGCTTGCCTCTTGCCTTGCTTGCACCGCTGCACGGGCGGGCGATCTGCCTATATGCTTTCATGTACTTGTTCTCTAGCCAAGGTTTAGCACAACCAATTACTGTCTACTACTGCTAATCTCTCCTTAGCACAACCTATTACTGTCTACTACTGCTAATCTTTCCCAATTCTCACCTTGTGCGTGTCAAGCTTGTAAATTACTAGATTTTAACTCTTTTGGTTATAAGATATCTGATGCTAATTCCGAGACTTGTAATTCAGCAGTTATGAAGAGAAAAACGTCGCCAAACATCATAAAAAATAATTTATTTGTTAACCACGATGCTTTGATTTCTCAAAGTAGAATGTGAGATGACTTGCTTCAGATTGCATTATGGTCTACATTTGTTTAGCAACTCACGATCATCTACATCGAAAAAAAATTAGCAGCTAACATCTCTTATGATGAAATCTTTAATATTTTGTTATCTTATTGCAAATTGCAGCGATAACTTTAAGTCAGCAAAAACGTAATGGGGTTTTTATAACGTTGAAGCGGAATATTAATTATTTTTTCATACTTGGTTTTTTTTTGTTAGCTTATATTAGCCCCCGGGGGGGGGGGGGGGGGGGGGGGGGGGGGGGGGGGGGGGGGGGGGGGGGGGGGGGGTCCCCACCCGCCTATATCTAAATCCTGACTCCGCCCCTGCACAACATAAAGAGCGAGACAATTAACAGATGACAAGTGTGGTCAGCAATAATCTTTAAAATAAAATGAAATAAAATAGAGTGATACAATTAACAAAGGACACATGACAACGGAAAAAAATGAATCTATAGTGTAAAACCATGCCCTTTTATTTCCTTTTTGAAAATGACATTACTTACTTGATACTCTTAGTCTAACAACCATCCAGCCCTGCAGTAGAACAAAAGGTTGATGTGATGTCTCACACGCAAACATTACTCAACAATTCATCACGAAAGAGTAGACACATGCAAGTTGTGTTGTCTTGATCTACCAAATAGAAGAATCTGGAAAATGAAAAGCTAGGGTCCTGGATTTTCCCTCTCAAGTTTCATCTACATCTTTTTCTTGTCTCTTTTTTGTATGGCATTTCATGGAGCTGAACTCGCGCGACGGTTTGCAACCTCTTCCAAAGTCACTTTATATCCTATCACCTATCAATATTAATACGTGACACTAAATCCGTCATGTCGACTAAAGGAAATAGTTCAAGACGGTAGAGCACAAAGGAAATGACTTTTGCGAAACAAAACAACCTCAACTATGTGCCCGACTACATCCTTCCAAATTTAGCTTTAACTACATACTAACTTGCCTCTTAAATCTTGAAAAGTTATTGATAAGTATGCATTAATTAGGATACACAATACCTCCTTCATTTCAATACATTACAAGTAGTTTTGTCATAAGTCAAACCTTGTCATTTTGACTAAGTTTAAAGAAAAAAATGTATCAACAATACCAAAAATACAATATGAATATATATTTCATGATGGATCTGATTAATTTGATTTTATATAGTGAATGTTGATATATTTTTAATAAACTTGATCAAACTTTATAAATTTTGACTTAAGACAAACTAATATGTAATGTACTTTGAAATAGAGTGAGTAGTGGCTACTTTTCAGGAGATTGCCCGATAAATACTTAGAATATGATGTTTGATTGATTTTATTTCCATATTTCTAACATCCTATCATGTGTTTTCTGATTATATAGATATATTTTTTCATAACAATGATCAACTGACATCTATGTGTTTTGATTTTTCATGCTCTAATGATAGCAAGAGATAATTTTATATTGTTTCCTACAGTTTGATAAGTTAATGATTTACTTTTTTGTCGAAAGTCCTCAGATCTATTAATAATTTTTAACATCGGAACAAATATCCTTAGAGGTAACAAAAATTTAAACCAGGTTCATGGACCACCTAGCAACGAGTACAAGCACTCAAGTGAGTTGATGACGTATTATCGTAATCGCCCTTCCCTCACTGGAGCTGGGCAAATCTTGTTGTTGTCGATAGTCAAAAAGTCGTCGTGCTATAGCCCCAAAGGTTCATCGCACCAGAAAAACATCGGTCGCGAATGAAAAAAAGATAGATCAGAAGAACCACATCTGCAAACACACCAAAGACCATGGCAGAATCCAGACGGATCTTCCGGATACTAACACCGACCAGACCTAAACAAGTTTGCCAGACCAATGCATGTCGGACCCAAGAAGATCCATCAGAGACACACACCTCCATGCGCCGTCCGTCGAGGCAGGTATGGAGCAGGGATGACATTATAGTAACTCTAGGATGCTGCCTCACCGCCCGGCCCAGGACATGGGAGGAGGAGGGGAACACAAACTAGGAGCAAACAAAGGATGAACCTCTGGATCCAAAGGTGAACATTTGACAGAAACCTCAATCACATCCACCACCATGGTGACGAGATATTAGGGTTGAGAAAAACAATGACATGGAACTTGAGTTTTTTTTTAAAAGAAGGATGACCCCCGGCCTCTACTTCGGGGCGATGCATGCAACCATTTTTTTATTATTCACAAAGACCTTACAAAGTAATACACCAGTAAGTCTGAAGCCACTCTTGACAACATATGTCGCTACTCCTATCCACTTGATGAAGGGGTGCCGATTGTCCGAGCCGATTAACAAACATGCCTTGCAGCAAAGCCTAACATATAGCCAGAGGCCCCAACCAAGCCGCATTGCCGGGTCTGGGGCACACACCGGTCCGATGCACTCTCAGAGGCCGCCGTTGCCGTCTTCCGCAGATCCATCTTCAGAGCAGGTACTGACGCGTTGACCTTGCCAGGCCTGCCGTCGATGCCACCACAGTACTAGACAACGCCACCTCCCTACGCGCCTCCATCATCACACATCCGTCACCGAGATCCTGCCGCACCACACCGCCAAGACTTCACCCTACCGATGCATGACATGAAACGTCGCTCCACCGCTAAAACCGTCCACCGGTCCCTCGAGCCAATGCACACCTCCAAGAATGACGCCCTCAAGGAGGGAACAACACAAGAGCGGCGCCACCATCTGATCAACTGATCAAGGGTTTCCCCCGGAGTTAGTGGGAGGAGTTGGGAGCTTCACCTCGACGATGTCTTCATGAAGGAAACGACGCCAAGGGCATCACCATCACCGGCCGAAGACCAGGTTTCACCAGGATTTGTCCCAGGAAAATCCAATCGACAACCTGTGCACCGTCCAGACTGCCTTCAAAGCCCCAGATGTAGCCTTCTAGATCTAACGACCATCCACAGCATCACTGCCACTGTGGGATCCCTGACACACCGGCCACTGCTTGTGTGTGCCACCACTGGAGCCTGGGAGGAGGGTCGCCACCCCACTTCGCCAAACCGTGAGAGCCGCTGAGAGGGATCCCCGACTTATCGTCGTCTCTGTTCCGAACCAATCCGGAGCCAAAGCCACCAGATCACTGGCGCAGATCCACCTTGGATAGGGACAGCACCACGCCATGCCACCGCGGGAAGTCCGGGCTTCACCTGTCACCACCTTCCAGGGCCGCCGCCACCGGCCAGGTTCCGTCGCCCAGAACCGCCGAGCCACCGGCCACCGCAGCCATGGCCGCCATGACCACGTGGACAGGCCGAGCGGCCAACACCACATGCTCTTCCATGTGGCCCTACAGCTCCGCCGCCTCTACCCACCACCACGCCGCTGCCTTGCGCCGTCGCCGGAGGCGAGCCGCCACGCCGCCGCGACCCAGATCCAGGAGAAGCGCCCTGGTGCCATTGGGTGACCCGCCTCACCCGATCTCGAGGCACGAGGGAAGAGGACCTCCGCCACCGCGAACGGCCGCCCAACGGCTTCTTCCAGCGGCGACGAAGGGGAGGACATGGATGGAGGCGGCCCGACGGCTAGGTTTAGGGTCTCCACCCGAGTCGCCCGAGCGGGGGCAACGCGGGGGGCCCCTAACACTGATTATGTGGTGAATGGGAGGGGCGCCTACCAAAGCCCTTCGCGGAGTCTCAGTCTGACTGTGATGAGATCCATCCATCGTCTCCATCTTGGGGCCATTGCCACAGTTAGGAGAAAGAGAAAGAAACTCCAATGAATGACCCGGTTTATTGGACGCAATTAACAAACTAGACTAGTCCTAAACTACGGAAACCGATATCCATTTGCCCTAGTCGCCACAGGCAAGCCAAGGAGGAGAGGAGAGAGATCGACGGGGCGACTTGAACGTCGAGGCAAGGGAGGGGGTTGGCGGCTGGTTACATATCTTAATAATTAACAATTTGACTTGGAAATAGATAAATGTATGTTGCACGTGTATGCCTTCTAGGATTTAAATAGATAGTTTCATCTACCAGAAGTTTGTTGATGTTGTTTGCAGAGGAAATTTGCTGGTTGGTGATCACATTATCATGAAATTGAAAATGAACGTTGTGCTATGTCATGGTAGTATCTTGTTGCTTTTAGGGTGGAATGGTCATTTGGATAATCTTGTTTGAGTGATCTTTTTATGTATATGAATCCACTTCTCATGTTGTTTCTCTACTTCATTTTTTGTTATTAATGATTAAATCGTTGAAGCGATGCAGTGCAAAGTGGAACTCATGGCAAAGTGGAAAGAACCTAGTGGCAGAGGTGTTGTTTGACACACAGTCAGAGTCGGTCTCATCAGCCACACATTCACCACTATTTCTAAATACATAGAGTGAGACATAAAGTTATTATACTTAGAGAAAACACACCACCTCAGAGTAAAAACGAAGAAGGATATGCCCAATGAGTGGTCGTCAGAGAGAAAGCAATTTTTTCCATGACGAAAAGGGCAACTTGTCGCCACACGACTAAAACGACAAAACGAAAAATGGTATACCATTTAATCGCCATTGCCACATGTCCCTTTTTTTCGTAAAGGTACTCTGTTTGAAAAATTAGCAGTTTGGTTAATGCAATGGAAGGTTTTAAAACTATTTCTACCTGTTAATAAAAAAATTAACATGACCCCAAATCTCTTCGAGGCCTCCAAATATTCTCTCATTTATTTTTAGTTTCTCTAGACTTCGTGTGCCATTTATTTCCTATGTTTTGAATCCACAGGAGGCAAGGTATGTCTCAATAATGTGTCTCTATTTGCTAGTTTTTTTTCAAGTGTTTTGAAGTTCCATACCCTTTAGCAGCCGTCGGCAACAGACAACAATTGTGTAAGAAAAAAATAGTACAAAAATTGCTTGACTGCACATATAAAATCTAAAGATTACGTATATGTACCATTTCGGGCCATGACGGCGATAGACAGAAACGCCTCCTCGTCCGAAAAGAGGCCGAGGAGGAGAGAAGGAGGGGTCAACGGGCGACCTGAACGTCGAGGCAAGGGCGGGGGTTTGCTGCTGGTTACATATTTTAATAATTTACTATTGGAGTTGAAAATAAATAAATGTATGTTGCACGTGTACACCTGCTAGGAGTTAAATAGATAGTTTAATCTACCAGAAGTTTGTTGATGTTGTATGCAGGAATTTTGTGTATGTTATAGTAGTATCTTGCTGCTTTTAGGGTGGCATGGTCATTTGGATAGTCTTGTTTGAGTGATCTTTTTATGTATGTGAATCCACTTCTCATGTTGTTTCTCTACTTCTTTTTTTTGTTATTAATGTTAAATAGTTGAAGCGATGCGGTGCAAGGTGGAACTCATCGCAAAGTGGAAAAAACCTAGCAACAGAGGCGTTGTCTGACGCAGTCAGAGTCGGTCTTATCGGCCAAACCATCACCGCTATTTCTCAAATACATACAATGAGACATAGAGTCGTTATATTTAGAGAAAGCACGCCACCTCGGTGTAAGAGCGAAGAATGATATGTCCAATGAGTGCTTGTCGAAGAGGAAGCAATTTTTTTTTACGAAAACACTAACGCCCACACGTGTGGGCATCTGGCAACTCGCTCACACGCATGGATCCTCGTCCAACCAATTCTGCATGAATCTTGGCGCGTTCTAGCAGTTTTTGTGTGCCACGTAGGACTAAGCTGGTGTGTGGGCATTCATCTGATCGCCCACACGTCCTTTTTCACCACACGGGGGGCTGGTGTGTGGGCGTTTAGCAATTCGCCCACACACCAGTTTTCACGCACGCAGAGGGGGCTGGTGTGTCGGCGTTTATCACTTCGCCCACACGCCCGTCTCCTCGCCCACACCCAAAGCTGACAGTTGCCATGTGTTTCTGCAGGGTACATGGCAACTGCCCTAGCTTTGCTTGTAAGCAGATGACAACTCTCTTTTACCCGAGTTGCCATGTGTTTTTGCATGGTACATGGCAACTGCCCTAGCGTGCACGTAAGCAGATGGCAACTCTTTCTCTTTACATGGCAACTGCCCTAGCGTGCTTGTGAGCACATGGCAACTCTCTCTTTTACCCGAACATGTTTTTTTGCCATGCCTTTTTTGTAGTGCTACATGGCAACTGCCTAGTGTTAGTGGGTGGCAACTCCTAAAGTTTTGAAATCATGGCAACTGCAGTAGACCAGACCATACATGGCAACTGTAGTTGAGCAACCATGGCAACTGTAGTTGTCCGACATGGCAACCGAAGTTCAGCGACATGGCAACTACAGTTAAACGAACATGGACGAGGGTCTGGACCATGGCAACTGCGGGACGCGCGGTGACTGTCACGCGGGGCGTGCGTGACCACGAGGTACGAGGCTTGACGTACGGAGCGTGTGGGCGTTATCTATTTCGCCCACACGCACGCGTGTGAGAGGGAACGGGAGGGGGGGAAAAAGGTGTGTGGGCATTACTTGTTTTGCCCACACGTAGGTGTGTGGGCTGTTCCTCTTATACACCACACAAAATGTGTGGGCAGACCTCCTAACGCCCACACGTGTGGCACTTATCGGCGTCCTTTTTTTATGACGAAGAAGGCAACTTGTCGCCATACGACAAAAAGGACAAAATGAAACATAGTATATCATTTAATCGCCATTGCCATATGTCCCTTTTTCGGTAACGGTATTCTATTTGAAAAATTAGCCGTTTGATTAATGCAATGGAAGGTTTTAAAATTATTTCTACTCGTTAATGAAAACATTAACATGACCCCAAATCTCTTGGAGGCTTCCAATATATTCTTTCACTTATTTTTAGTTTCCTCTAGACTTCGTGTGTCATTTATTTCCTATGTTTCGAATCCATAGGAGGCAGGGTATATATCTCAATAATGTGTCTCTATTTGCGAGTTCTTTTTTGAAGTTCCATACCCTTTAGCAGCCGTCGGCAGCAGACAACAATTGCATAAGAGAAAAATAGTACACAAAAAGTGTTTGACTGTACATAGAAAATCTGAAGATTACGTTTATGCAGCATTTCCGGCCCTGACGGCGATAGACAGAAACGCCTCCTCGTCCGAAAAGAGGCCATCTCGTGAGCTTCCTCGCCTTCGCACGCGGACCGCCGGCACCGGCCACCACCGCCGCCATGTTGCGCGCAGCCGCTTCCCGCCTCCTCGTGCCCCTCCGGAGGCCCTCCCTGTCTCCGGCACCTTCCACGGCGGCCTGCACTCTGCGGCACCTCCGCCTCTTCTCCCCGCCGCCGCAGCCGCGTCGGGGTCCGGATGCGGAGGTGACGCCGGCGGAGGCGCGGCGTCTGGTGCGGCTCGTGGGCGTGGAGGCGCTCAAGAGGCGGCTGCGGGAGGACGGGCGCGGCGAGGTGGTCGGCTACGGGGAGCTCCTCGACGCCTGCGTGGAGGCCGGCGCGGCCCGCACGCGCGGCGAGGCGGAGGTGCTGGCCCGGGCCATGGACGACGCCGGCGTCGTGCTTCTCTTCCGGGACAAGGCGTACCTCCACCCCGAGAAGGTCAACATTTTGCTCTTGCTAGGTTTTCTTCACTCGCGCCTTCCCTCTTTGTAGCTAAACCTAACTAAACGAGGTGCTTTCACGACGATCTGTTCTCCGATTCCAATTGGCAGCGTTTATTTAGTGATTCGAGTTCTTGTGCACGGAGAGCTTTACTCGTGAAAGCATAAACTTTTTGAGTACTAGTTTAGTCATATCTGCGAATTGAATGTTCTACGATCACTAATTTACCAGATCACTACTTAGTTTGAATAGGTAGCAACTCAAAGCTGATCAAATTTGGTAGAAATACAGTGGCTTCAAATGCAATTTCATTTACCTCAGTTTTTGTGGGAAATGCTTGTATTGGGGTCATGCATTCCTGTTTGAACCGCTGCGCCATAGGGAGCCCGGTAGACTGATTTGCTGTCCAAATTGATTACTAGATGATATTGACCACTGTTTAATTGTGGAATTGTGTTTAATTGTGTGGATGAACAACGAATGGTGGAAAGGACTAGTGTTGGGTGAGGTAACAATAATTTAGCTGAAGTAGCATATAATCAGCCGGTGCATAGATTAATTTTATCAGAATTATAGAAAACAAGATTGGACAATTCACATCATGTGGTAGAAATAAGGGATTTCCCTTCTCTTCACCTACCCTGGTCAGAATAAGGACCTTAGAATCCTGTGAGCAGAAAAGTGGACATTGTGTTCCTATTTAGGTGATGCCTACACCAGTTAAAAGCATCCAAGCATCCACCTCACATGTAGGCAATAAATCCAAAAACTTTATATTTATTCAACAAGGATTGCCTCATCAATAATTCAGCATAACGTTGTTTCTGTTGCTTTCATATGTGGGCAAGTGACAACTTTGAAATCTTTTGTGGTGATCTAATATGTATGGTTGTGAGTTATTTGGTAAGAGTTGATCATTTTTCTTATGCTATACGAAAAAAGGCGGACATGCAGTTAAATTTTCAACTGATATATTTATGGTCAATCACTGTTTTTAGGTTGTGGACCTGGTCAGAAGGGCGGTGCCGCTTGCACTCGCACCAGACAACGACACGAGAAAGGAAGAGTTTAAGCAGCTCCAGGAAAAGAAGGAAGAGATCGACAAGCTGGCACACAAGCAAGTCCGGCGAGTCCTGTGGACTGGCTTAGGGTTCTTCATGTTCCAGGTTGGGATCTTCTTCCGTCTCACGTTCTGGGAGTTCTCATGGGACGTGATGGAGCCGATCGCCTTCTTCACGACCACCTCGGGGCTGCTGGTTGGCTATGCCTACTTCGTCATCACCTCAAGGGACCCGACGTATCAAGACTTCATGGAGAGGATGTTTGATTCGAGGAGGAGAAAGCTTTGCGTGAAGCATGGTTTCAACATGGAGAAGTACCTGGAGCTGCAGAAACATTGCAAGTGCCCTCTGGAAGGCAATCATTCTCAGGGGCATGACTAGCAACACCTGAGCTGAAGTTTATCAGTTGTTTCTTGATGCTGACAGTGTCATCTCTAGCTTTTAGAAGAGCGACCGTTTGCATTATCTTATACTGAGTTTGTATTACCAAAGTGATATATATATATTTACATAAACCAGCTGTCACCTAACAGGTTAAACCTAAGAGTTTAAGCTTATTTAGAGGGTGTTTGTTTCCAGGGACTTATTGGTTTAGGGACTTAAAAAAGTCCCTATAAGTCCCATCTAAACCAAACAGGAGGGACTTATAGGGACTTAAAGTGGGCATTTGGGACTTATGAAATAAGACTCTTAAGAAGGGACTTATAGGGACTTATAGTTGTAATATGGTCTTTTAGTCCATGTTAAGTCCCAGGAACCAAACAGGTAGGGACTTTTTAGGGACTTGGGACTTATAAATTGGGACTAAAAAAAGTCCTAGGACTTATGAACCAAACAGGGCCTTAGCCCTGTGTGTATCAAGTGGGTGTGCGAGCTGTGGTTGTGGTCACAGCTCTGCAAGTATTCAACTATCAATCTTGCAGCGCCGGCAAGGCCAGGGCTTGGGCTGTCAGCCCAATGCGGTGACGGGCTGACAGCCACCATCATCTGCACTTCGTTACAGCATCTCTAATAGAAGATAGAAGATACAAATTTGGAGATGTAAACAGGATACAAATTTGGAGATGTAAACAGGAGATGTAAAAATTTGCATCTTCAAAAAGTGCATTTTGCATCTTAAAAAAAAGACAACTCCAATAGATAATGTATATTTGTGATGTAAAAGTGCAACTCCAACAGATGATGCAAATGAAGATGTAAACTAGTTCAACTGCGGCATGGCGGCGGTGCGGGCTGCGGACTGAGCGGCAGCGACCGAGCTTCGAAAGAGTGCCGACAGCCGAGCGATGAGGAGCGGCACGGCGCCCGAGCCTTTGCCTTCAAATGCGGCGGCGGGAGCTCGAATTGCCAGCAGCGGGGCTCGAATTGGGCGGCGGATTAACAGCGGCGGGGGCTCAAATTGGGCGGCGGATTAGCGGCGGCGGGGCGGCGCAAGAAGCTCGAATCAAGTGGCGGCAGCGTGGAGGCGGGTGTGCGGCTCGAATCCGGAAGCGGCGGGGTGGTAGGGGAGCTCGAATCAGGCGGCGGCGTCGTGGGGACGAAAAAACGACCGACGCAGCTGATTTTCTAGCGGAGGGCGGCGGATGTGCGGCTCGAATCCGGCGGCGGTAGTGCGGCGGAGGAAGCTCAAACCTGGAGGCGACGTCGCGGTGGCGAAAAAACGGGTGATGCGGCCAATTTTTAGGCGGAGGGCGGCGGAAAAGCGACGGCACCGGCGACGGGGGAAGTCGGGGCCGGATCTGCCAGCGGCGCAGCGGCGGATCGAGTAGACGACCAGTCGAGAGAGGGGAGGGAAAATTTCATGGCAGTCGGGTTGGCGCGCGGCTGGCAGTTTTGCATCTGTGCTTACATCTCCGGCGGTTGGAGATGTAAATTTGTATCACGAGGTGTTGTATTTTACATCTTCGTGAGGTGAATCTATATTCTCTGTTGGAGAAGGACTTTGGGGCCTTGAAAATGAAGTTAGTTATTTTTGCATCAACATCATCTATTGAAGATGCTCGTTGCATATTTCGTAACAAGATATTGAAGCCCTAGGTTTTCTCTTATCCTTGGCCGCCGCAGCTCGTCCAATATGATTGATTTTCTTCTTCTTGTTCTTCTTCCTGACTAATTCTCGGCCTCCTTTCCCTGATTGATTCTCGGTCTCCTTTCGGCACAGATAGGTTTGTTCCCCGTCGATTTGTTGCTTCCCACCACCACCCACCAATTTACTGCTGCTCCACTCTCGCAACCTCGCCTGGCTGCTCTTCCCGTCAGCAGTCGTCCCAGCACGTCCTCATGTTCCACAAGGCCGCCGGCCATCGTTGGCTTCTCTACTTAGAGAAACTCCAACTATTTTGTCCACGTGCTAAACGGACACAGAAATCGACCCAAACGGACGCGCGCCTGCCTTTTGTCCGTCTACTGACCCATTTTCAGTCCAAATTTAGACCTCGTTTGCATCGGCGCGGAAACGAGGAGGACACACGCGATGCCAGCCTACTCCTCTTTCTGGCCCGCCAGTCAATGGCACATAGGCCATTCTCTTCCTCCCATGGACAGCCAGCACACCCGGCTGCCCCACCCCGTCGCCACCACCACCCAGTTCCGGTGCCCAGGCCACCCGTCCGCGCCCACATACCTCCCCCGCAGCACGCCACCTTCCAACGTCGCTGCCACCACCGCCTCGCCACACCGTGGCAACTTCCCCGACATCGCCGCTAGCACCAACTCGCCCACGCGCCCCCGGCCCTGCCTGAAGCGGACAAAAGTGCAACGACCTCGCTCGTCTGACGCCGTCGAGCTTGTCGGGCGCCGCCAAGGCCAGCTACCTGGTTCAGAGGAGGCGCGTGACTCTTCACCGGCCAGCTTCTGCTATTCGACGGTTTGCTCGCAAGGTACAAATGGACTCCGCCGACGAGTTCTTTTTTCACAATTTCATTTGTGACTCAGATGATTCTTCATCCGACAATGAGGAGCTTGTGGTTGCTGTGTTGGTCGTCCATGACCACCTTAGTAGGCAGCGGCCGATGTTCCGGGGCTCGATCCCGGGGCACACTTCGGCGTTGAATCGCAACCGAGAGAGCGACCATTTCCTACTCTGGAAGGACTACTTCGAGACACCCAACCCGCTCTTCAAACATTACCTATTCCGGCGCTGTTTTCGTATGGCTAGGCATGTTTTCAACCATATCCGGGAGGGAGTGGTGGCATACGATAAATATTTCGAGTGAAAGGAGGATGCCCTTGGAAAGATTGGCTTCTCCTCTTATTAGAAATGCATTGCAGCTATTCGGATGCTTGCATACGGAGTTCCCGGTGATCTCATTGATGAGTATGTCCGTATGAGCGAGTCCACGTGCTTAGAGTCCATGTATAAGTTCTGCAAGGCTGTGATAGCAGTGTTTGGCCCTGAGTACTTGATAGAGCCAAAGGTTGCAACAACCCGCTTGTTGGCGATGAATGCCAGCAGGGGTTTTCCGGGGATGCTTGGTAGCTTAGATTATATGCACTGGGAGTGGAAAAACCGCCCTTCTGCTTGGCAGGGACGGTATAGGGGCCATGTCAAAGCTTGCACCGTCATACTCGAGGCCGTGGCTTTACAAGATCTCCGGATTTGGCAATCTTTCTTCGGCATGGCCGGATCTCACAATGATATCGACGTGCTTCAACGCTCTCCGGTGTTTGCAAGGCTTGCCGAAGGCAACTACCCGAAGGTCAATGTTAACATCAATGGCCACAACTACAACAAAGGATACTACCTAGCTGACGGTATCTATCCTCAGTTGACTGCTCTGGTGAAGACAATCTCCAATCCTGTAGGAGAGAAGAGGAAGAGATTTGTCCAAGAGCAAGAGAGTGTTAGAAAGGATGTGGAGCGTGCCTTCGGTGTTCTGCAATCTCGATGGGGCATCGTTCAGTATCCTGCTAGAATTTGGAGCACCAAGTTGTGGGAGGTGATGACTGTTTGTGTGATCATGCAGAATATGATCGTAGAGAATGAGCGTCCGGAACGTATCTATGACCAAGGATTTCAGTTTCAGAGTGACAATGTTGTGCCTGAGCATGGAGGAGCGGCAACGTTTGCACAATTCACCTAATTTCATCATCAAATGCGTGTTGTGAAACTCATATTTAACTGCAAAATGATTTGGTTGAGTATATATGGGCTCATGTTGGCAACCAATAGATGTATCTTTTTTTAAATGTATCTGAGACAATTTGATTTTTATTTGGCTTGTAAACTATGATATATTTGTTTGGTTGTAAAACTATGCAATATATTTGTATTTTGTTTGAAAAAAACACGTCCGGCCGGCTGCGAGGATAAAAATGCGTCCGCGCGTTGGATGCACTGCCAACCCAAACGCAAAAGGGGGCGAACGGCCGACACCCAAACAGACAAAAAACATCGGCGTCAGCATCATTGCTCTAACGTTTGCCATTTCAAAGGCCTGCACTATTATTGGAGTGAGCAAACCTCTGCGAACTCGCGCAGAGCAAACATCAACCACAGTTCCAGAACCAGGATAAAAAAATGTAGCAAAGCATTTGACATCCCACAAGCTTTCTAGTATGAAAACAGAAATGTCAGCACAACAATTCTCACAGTGAGTACATGAGATAAAGTACTGGTTTCCTCATGTAATCCCTTGGTTGACTACAGTTATGCGCCCACTTGTTCCAATATTCAGACATTACAACTTTTTTGGCGAACGATAACACTCAGAAATATTTGTCCAAGGCAACATGAAAGTCACCGCACTTCAAAGATTTATGGAAGAATAAGGGGGTTCCAATGTTCATGTTGTTTCCTATTAGTAATGGACTATTGGCTGGCCCAGTAAGTGTTACTGGTAGAGATTACTAGCTGCATCACGTTTGTCTGATACTGATCTCACCATCGGTGTTGTATCTGAAAGGGGAACAACAATAATATAACACGTCAGTGTCGGCGGCTAGAGAAACATAATTGTAAACTAATATGCCAGCAACTGTATTGCTTTACTTCTTATCTTGAACCAGTTCCTTATCTGAAGGGCATGAGTTAACTGGTAAGTTTTCAGATATTTCCATCTCCAATTGTTTGCTGCCATCATCAGCTGAGAAAAGAATATTGTTAATAATTAGTTTCAGCATCATAGCAAATGAAGTAATTTCTAGTAGCTGCCAGAAATTTCAAGAATGTTTGCCGCGTGATGTCTCAAGAAAACTCTGAACATAATGGAAATTCACAAGCATGGTATGAAAAGATTCTCAGAATAGTTCAGAAGAAAGTGGCGTAGAGTTGAACACTGGGAAATCCTACTACAAAATACACCAAGCATCTATGTCCACGTAACAATGACTGGTATTTTCTTGCTAACAAATCAGTGCACTGAAAGATGAATACCAGGTGCAATAAATTAGCTCCATTCAGAAATAGACGGCATTTTAGAAAGCAAGCAAATTTTTACTTTGACAGGTAAAAATAATATAAAATATCTATTTTAGATTGTGTAAAATTTAACCAACATATTCATATAAAATATAACAGTCAAACTTGCATACTAGAGACCATGTTCACGTATAAATGGTGTTTATTTATGAACACAAGTAGTAACAAATTTGACTAGATAACCATGCAAATAAAGGGTAAAAGTAAATCAGGTATTTCTCCAGAATTAGCACATTTTGAGCTTATAGTATCTTATTCTGCTTAAATGGGTGTGTGTAAACCAATCAGAAAGTTACATATACACGGAAATGGATTTATAAGCATTTAACAGAAACAAGCCATTTCAACTTGTCAGAAATGCTTGACTGTCATTGGGCAAATAAAGGATTACAGGCGCCACAGGACTAACCAGCTTTCTTCTCAGCCTTCTTGAACCGTCGATCTTTCTTTCTATCACTATTTGATGGCTTATTGTACAAATCCTTGTACTTTTCAAGCAAATCCTTCTTCTCTTCTAATAGACCAAGCATTTCATATGCAACTTCAACTTTCCGTATATATTCTTTACTAGGACACTTGCGACCACATGCTTCAAGGGCACCGAAGAGCTAAGCCATCAGAGAAGGCAAGGAATGGTAAGATAATATTAGAAATTACCAGCCAATAAACTTGAAGGAAAAGAATAGGTAGAGTCAGTGAAGAGTAGAAGACGTTCCAGGTCCATACCTTGATAAGCCTATCTAGCATATTGTTTCTGTAGTAAATTGCCAACATAAGACCGCAGAAACGCCAAGGAACTGAATGCAGGTCATGGGCTATTTTCTTCTCCCAGATTTTATGTGCTTCCTCTGCTCTGTTGTCCTTCTCAAGTGCACGCACTAATTGCTCGTATGTTCTGATGGTATTTCCTTGCCCTTTGCTCAACATCCATTTTATTACCTAGGTTTGTAGTTGGCAGAAATTTAATTCATACTGTATAAAAGATAAATTCAATAAAAATAAAATAAATTATAATATGCAATACTTGGACAATTCTATGCCATTGTTCCTCCTTTTCAAGAGCTACAATTGCTTGCTTTAATGAGGCGAGTGGAAAGTCCTGCTCAAAGGCGATCCATGCATCAAGGGTGCTGTAAACAGCTTCTTTTGAGTCTTCAAGATCAAGAAGCTGCAATTTAGAGATAACAGTAGTTAATTAATTTGTTCCAGTGGCTAACTGCCAGCAATAAATAAAATCTCTAGTTGGGTTTCAAGAAGCACATCTTATCCATACTGTGTTCTCTACATAAATAAAGGCTGCAATTTGTGTACTGAGGTGAATCCTAAATTTCCTACTCTAGCCCAAAGTGCTATTTTTGTGTACCCAGTACTGCATACTAAGCTGCATATGATAAGTCATTCCGTTGTTGAAACCAAGATATGTTTGGTAAAACCTACTTACTTGTAAACAACTAAGCATATTGCAATGAATAAGCTACTAAAAGTTTTTAGGGACAACAGTTGCTAGTTGATTACATAGTGCAAGCTCATTACTTGCCTTGAAGGCGCAAGAAAACTTTTTATAGTTCATATTTGGTATATAACAAGTGAAATTGCACTTCTGCAACAACATTTTGATTGTTAGTTATTACATACAATCCTTTAAAATATGCGAACATGTGATTTGGAGCTCTACAGGCACCAGCTAAAGTATAAGTATCATTGACGCATGATAAACTCAAAAGACAGAAAAGATAATATTAAGACTATCTTTATGTAATGACGTACAGTGTTGATAAGGAATTTCCTTTTCTCTGCTGATGAAAGGGTGTGCCCAACCGGCCCTTTTTTCAACCCCCTTGTGCTCTTTTGTATGCGATCAATGATTGCATCATTATCCTGTGAAGCAAAATCAAATTACTTAACCTGTTGTCTATCATATTCTTGGGATTAACAGCATGAGGCTATAAAAAAAGTGTAAGGCCACATGTGAAGCACAGGGCTAAACTCTGTCGAAATACCTTCACGGCCGTACTTGGCTTCTTCAACTCCTTTTGCTGATACCCTCGACGACCATTGGTAACTTTATCATCTGTAGAGAAATTCCTGGTAGCATGCTTGCCACACCAACCTGCCATGGATTGATATTTCATCAAAGGCGCCAATCATCTAGAAGAAAATGAAGGGTGATTCAATATGGCGAAGTGAAAGAAAGGTCTTACATGAAACAAACGAGAGTGACTCGGCGTGTGAACTCCATCCCCTGCACGATGCAGACAATATTATTTGGAGAAGTCAGAGGTGAAAAAAGTTTTACTTTCTCAAAAGTTATCTTGTCATGGAATGGAATTAGAGGCAGTGAAGCAAGCAGAAAGCTTAACTCACGTGCTATAAGCTTATAATTGTGCCACTCAAATTTAGAGAAGTGTAATATTGCACCAGAAATGGAGCAAGAACGCCACCAGCTAACCGATAAGGAGCAGGGATGCTTTTAAAGTAAGGGAACGTTTTGACAGCGGATTGGATAAAAGGGAGCAAATCTCACGAGTATGCAGCGGCAGGGTCGGAGGGAGCGAAGCTGGCGATCGGTAGGCGGCGCAGAATGCCGGAGGATCGCCGGAGATGGCCAAGCATGGCTGCGAGAGGAATGAAAGCCCCTTAATCAGTGGCGGAGCTATAAACAAATTGCTGGGCGGCCAAGCTAAAGAAGAACACATTTCAATTCTGAATGTTGTCATTAATAACTATCATCTGTAAACAATGGATTTACATAAACTGTAAACAACAATGGCTTTGCATAAACTGTAAACAACAAGACATTCAGTGATTTATTTATGCTACCACAGACGAATAGACAATAACCTAACGCTTCGTTTGGATGTCTCCATTGGAGAGCTCCGTATTGAATTGGTCTGAATTCCAAATCAGTGAGGAAACTGAAATGGCACGAATATGTATTGTATTCACCTGTTTGGTTGTCTAGTGAATTGGCCCTTGAAATGCCTCTGAGATTTCAATACCAAATCATGTTTGGATGACAAACTTTGGAATTAACAAACAACACGTACTCTCAAATTCGAAACAATAAACTTTAGGAGACATGGTAGGAAACTTAATACCCATACTGAACACTTGTCTACATTCTCTTGATTATGAAATCAGACAACTCGGCAAGGGGGGGGGGGGGGGGGGGGGGGGGGGGGGGGGGGGGGGGGGGGGGGGGGGGGGGGGGGGGGGGGGGGGGGGGGGGGGGGGGGGGGGGGGGGGGGGGGGGGGGGGGGGGGGGGGGGGGGGGGGGGGGGGGGGGGGGGGGGGGGGGGGGGGGGGGGGGGGGGGGGGGGGGGGGGGGGACGGCGGATCCAGAGGGGGGCGCGGGCTAGAGGTCCCGGGCCGCCGCAGACCTCCATCTTGGTCGCCGACCGGCGCTGGGATGGGATGTGGTACGGGGATGGGACGCGGTACTGGGGTGGGAAAGAGGAAGAGGGAACGGGGAAAAACGACACCTGCGCAGCCGCCGATGCTCGTGGTGGTCGCCGCCGCCGAGCTCCTAGGTCGCGGCCGACCTCCCTGCTCTGTTTTTTGTGGTCGCGGGAGGATGAAGGGGTACGTTTTGCGGGCGCTCGCGATTTCAGCCCAAATCGAAGTGAAATTTAGGGGAAAGATATTAGGAATGAGTCTGAGGAAATTACCTATGCAGCTTGCAGCGCAAGGAAAATAGGAGAGGATCAGCCGGCTTGCCGCTGCTAGCTGAGTGCGGTTGCGTGGCCGCGTGGCGCCAGTCGTGAGTCGGGCGACTTGCTGTCGACTTGGCGGGCAGCCGTGGGCGGCGGCCGATGTACCCCGCTGGCGAGATAATTGCATCTATAGTCCTCGTAGGTTCAACATGGTCCTCGTACTTGACAAGTGCTTCAGTACAGTCCTTATACATAAAAATACGTTGTGTATATGGTCCTGATACCTGAAACAACGGTCCTGAGTCGAGTCTTTGTGTACGTATTCCGTATAGCGCAACGTGGCCAAGTGCAGGTCCCAGTTGTCGGTGGGGGAGGGGGGAAAATGATGCGCGCTGTGAGGAATTGGATTCGAACCCGAGACATAAACAAACCAACATCACACGGGCTAGCCATTTAAGCTAACAGCAATTATACTGAAAGTTTATTATATATAGTGTCATCCACCTGATCTGGCGTGCCCATGCGTGGGCGCTGTGCATGTTTCTTTCTTCTTTTCTAAAAATGTGTTCTAGTAAGATAAATTTCAGTATTTAAGTGAAGGCACACTTTTTTTTTTTGCGAGGCAAACTTCCAATCTAGCTATTCATTGGCTATCAAGATAGTACAAAGAACACCTGAAGTAAAAAAATACATCCAGGTCCGTAGACTATCTAGCGACGACTACAAGTACTGGAGCGAGCCGAAGGCGCGCCGCCGTCACCGCCCCTCCCTTATCGGAGCCGGGCAAACGTTGTTGTAGTAGACAATGGGTGTCCATGCTTCATATTTATTTTATTATTTTGGTGGACTGATTTTAGTATAGTTTGCTATTCTAAATATGTTAAAAATTAATAAACTAATCTATTGTGTTTGATAGCTTAGTAGATTTAGTAAATTTAATAAACTTTTTAGTAGATTTTGTTTGATAGCATATTGTGTCAGGTACAACTCACCTTCCATTTAGTTGAGCGAAAATATTTCAAATATGAACCTTATGCACTTTTTTCCTTCTAATTGTGAATTCAAGTACATCATCATGCATTTCCCATTTGCTGTAGCACTACATAATGGTATACTTCTTTTAGAAATTCTACTCCTTGCTTCTATCAATTCTACATTTGGTTTCTTACGCCTTCTGGGCCATGGTTGTGATTATTTTAGTAGCTGAATGAGAAAATTAACTTATACTCCCTTTGTCTCATAATTTAAGACGTTTTTTTAACACCACCAGGGTGTAGTTAATAGTGACCGAACGAACATAAAACGGCCATGCCAATGAGTAGAATGCACATAGGCGCATGAGGTGCTCCAGCTCACTGTGTTACAAGAACAGATTTGGGTCAGCTTGTATGTACTGGAGTGCAGTCAACGATCTAGCCATGACAACGCAAGTATGAATTCCCACCGGCGCATGGACGCGACAGTTTAATTTTCGTTATATTTTTATAAGCGCCTGCTGACAGGCGGGTCCCGTAGAAGACAAACCGCTGACAGGTGGCTGTCGCACTGCGCTATACAGAATACGCACACTACGGCTCAACTCAGGACCATTGTTTCAAGTATGAGGACCGTAGCCAGCCGCCTCCCAAATAGCCAGCCGCCGCAGCCCAAAAACTAGGGTTCTTTGCCTCCCACCGGCGCCGGCGCCGGTCCGTCCCGTCTCCGGTGGCCTTAGGGCCATGGAGGCGGAGTGTATCTCGGCCCTTGCCGGTGGGAGGGCTCCGTTTTTAGATTTTTTTCAAGCTTTGTTAGGGTTTGTGTCCTGCTCAGGAAGTCGAGACGGCGGCGGCTCCCTGAAGATGGAATAAAGGTCTCCCTGCCTATCCCCCGTTTCGGTGATGCGTCTAGCATCATCAGTTGGCGTGTGGAGGTGTGCCTCCGGTGGATCTGTCTTTGGTGGATTTGCTCGGATCTGTTCGTCGTTCGTCTTCGTTCGTGTGTCTTCAGGTTGGATCCTTTTGATCTACACTCTTCATCCGCGGCGGTTGCTGTTCTGGTGCGTTGGTTCTATGGGGCCTTAGCACGACGATTTCCCGACTGTCTACTGCACCAAGGTTTGCCCGACTCCAGCGAGGGAGGGGCGATGACAGCGGCGCGCCTTCGGCTCGCTTCAGTGCTTGTAGTCGTTGCTAGGTGGTCTACGGATCTAGATGTAATTTTTATTATTTCTAGTGTTCGTTGTACTACCATGATCGAAGATGAATAGATTGAAAGTTTTTCCGCAAAAAAAAGTATGAGGACCGTATACACCACGTATTTTCATGTATGAGGATTGTATTGAAGCACTATTCAAGTACGAGGACCATGTTGGACCTAGCCTGCAACTACGAGGACTACATATGCAATTATCTCGCCGCTGGCCGGTGGCTGCTGTGCCCTATGTGACGGTCCGTCGTCGGCGGTGGGCGGCGGCTGCGTGTTGTGTCGATGTGTTGTGTTGGGCTGGGCTGCTCCGTGATGTGCCGATGTGCGTGCTGTGTGTTAGCTGGGCTGCTACGGGATTCTCAAGAAAACAACAAAAAAAAAGTTGGGCTGCTGCGTCCGTAAAAAAAATGCTGGGCTGGATGAGATTACGGCCTCTAGGCAGCTCGGCTTCCAGGCAGTGTTTTTCCCCTAGGGCCGTCTAGGGTTTACCCATCCTCTGGTGATCACGCAGAGTCCACAGAAATCCTCATGTTCTGCCGGCGATTAGTCGGTGCGACGGGAGTCCAGATAGGTAGGAGCCGTCGGAAGCACGTTGCATGGCGGATCCACTAGCAGTTGATGGTAGCGGGGAGGAGGATAGGCAAGGAGGGAGATTAGATGGGAGCTTAGGTTTAGCGGGGGGGGGGGGGGGGGGGGGGGGCAGGAGGAAGAGAGGGAGGATGCTGAGGAGGTTTGCGTCGGCGAAGAGTGGGGAGGGAGATCCGGCTAAGGAGGATGGGAGTAAGCAAGAAGATGTTAGGGAGGAAGGAGATTGGGGTCCGGAGCAGAACCCGGGGGATCGGTTCAAGGGACTCAACTTGCATGGGGGGAGGAGATGGACCTAGATTTTCCTGCGGAATTGGAAGACCTGATCAACGAGGTTCGGTGGTTGGCAATCTTCAGAGTCCACACCACAAGGACGTTCAGTCATTCTGCTCTATTCAACATGATGTGTACTTCTTGGGCATCGGCACAGAAGGTTACTTTCAAACCTATGGGAGAGAATTTACTCATTGTCAAACAGGTGACGGATGGCGTCCCGTGATTATCTTGAGATGCAACAATGGTGATGCAAGAGTATGATGGATTTAGCAATATGGAAGCTTACAAATTGGATAAGATCCCGGTCTGGGTAAGAATTCAGGGAGTGCCAGATGGGCTCATGAGAAAGAAAGAACTAGCGAAGAAGGTAGAGAGGAAAGTTGAGGACTGCCTACAGCGGTGATTGTTAATGAAGGGATAACTAACCCCTCCAAATTCTTAAGAGCAAGATTGTATCTTGATGTAATGTTCCTTCGGTGATATTTCTCCCAATAATAATAAAAGAGGAAGAAATATCCGGTCTACTATGAGAAACTGCCAGATTTTTGCTTTGTTTGTGGCCTTATGGGACATGTCGTCGAGTGTGGCGATGGAGTTGATGATCCAAAGGAGTGTGAGTGGGGTGATTGGCTACGTTGGAACTTTGAAACTGCTAGTGTTCGGCAGAGTGGAGGGCGAGGTCATGGTGAAAGAGGAGGGACTGAAAGAGGAGATCTCGGTGGTAGGGGTGGAGAAGGTGACGTGAGCGGAAGAGGAGGAAGAGGGGGCATAGGTGCTTTTGGGCATGGAGAAGGAGGAGGGCGATTGGGAAGAGGAGACAGAGGTCCAGGTAGAGGCAGTAGGGGGAGCTGGGAGAATGCTGCTACTTGTGATAGGCGTTGGGATTTCCCCGAAGAGGAAGCGTGGTGTAGTATAGTAGCATATCATATTTCCCTCAGTTAAGAAGCAAGGTTCATTGAACCAGTAGGAGACACCACGCAAACAATGTAAGCAGTACCTGCACACACAGAAAGCAAATACTTGCACCCAACGTAGGCAAGAGGGTTGACAATCCCCTTGTAGTTGTTAATTGGAAGGATTAAATCTGATAGTGGTAGATAGATAAAATAAAAAGGAAAATAAATGTAAATAAGTTGCAGCATCTATTTTTAGGGTTTTAGTAAATATAAAGTGAATGGACTCGGGGGCCATAGCGTTCACTAGAGGCATGTCTGTCATGAGCATAGTAATGGTGGGTAAACAAATTACTGTTGGGCAATTGATAGAATAGCGCATAGTTATGATGATTCTTCATGGCATAATCAATATATAGGCATTACGTCCGAGACAAGTAGACCAGCATCCATCTGCATCTACTACTATTGCTCCACCCCAAGACCGCTATCGAGCATGCATCTCAAAGTATTAAGTTCATAACAAATAGGGTAATGCTTGAAGCATGATGACATAATGTAGATAAAGTAAGACCAAATAGTATGTTCAGACCCCGTTGCTTTACCCTTAGTAGAAACAGTACAAATATGTGCCTTGTTGCAACTCCTTCTGTCACAGAGTAAGGACACCACAAGATTGAACCTACTAGCAAGCACCTCTTCCACTGAAGATAAATCAATCTAATTGACCAAAAGAGATAGATCGATGGAGAGAATACAAGGCTATAAAATCACACACAACAAATCTCAGAAAAGACTCAATTACTTTCAATGAATAATCTGATAGTAAACCAACAATTCATCGGATCCCAACAAACACACCGCAAAAAATTTACATTGGATTGATCTCAGATGAGATCATTGTATTGTACGTCTTCTGGCCTCCTCCTCCCGAAGCTTTCAGGGTGTCTTCTTGCCTAGAAAAAATGTCAAAAAGTTTCATCGTGTTTGGACTTTGTTTGGTATGGATTTTCTCGAAAACCAAAAACAAGTAGAAAACATGAACTGGTACTCAGCACTGAGTTAATAGGTTAGTTCCCAAAAATGTTATAAAATGGCATATAAAGCATACAAGATTGATAATATAATAGCATGAAACAATCAAAAATATAGATACGTTGGAGACGTATCAACATCCGCACTTTGTCTACATCATGCCATCTTGGTTAAGGCGTTACTCTGTTTTTATTAACTTAATACCCTAGATGCATGCTGGATAGCGGTCGATTGGTGGAGTAATAGTAGTTGATGTAGACATGAGTTGATCTACTTGTCTCGGACGTGATGCCTATATACATGATAATTACCTTGAATATCGTCATAACTATGCACTTTTCTATCATTTGCCTAACAGTAATTTGTTCACCCACTGTATGTTATGTGCTTGAGAGAAGCCTCTAGTGAAAACTATGCCCCCCGGTCTACTTTTATCATATATAAAGACAAAAAAAATAACTTGCTGCATTTTTATTTATTTTATTTTGTTTTGCAATTTATCTATTTACCTACCATTAGAGATTTGATCCTTGCAAATAACTGCCGAGGGGATTGACAACCCCTTGTTTGCGTTGGGTGCAAGTATTTGCTTTTTTGTGTGCAGGTGCTGCTAACGAGGTTCTGTGTGGTTCTCCTACTGGATTGATAACCTTGGTTCTTAACTGAGGGAAATACTTATCTCTACTGTACTGCTTCATCCTCTCCTCTTCGAGGAAATCCCAACGCAGCTCACAAGTAGCAAGAACCAATATAGCCATATCTCTTTCTGCTTATGGCAGAAGGTTTGTCTTGCTTGTTAAAGGTAAATGAAGCTAATGATAAGATTGGAGGGCTTCAAGTTCCACCACTTACGCCGAGCGTTAATCATTTGCTGTTTTGCAGATGATAGCTTACTTTTCTTTGGTGCAACATTGGTCCAATCCAGGAATGTGAAGAGAGTTCTGAAGGCTTATTGTCACTACTGCAGGATGCTGCTAACGCGACACTACGATCAGAGACCCTTCGACGAAACTGTGTGCGATGCAATAATCGCAAACAGTGGTGTAAAAAACCATCAAAAAAGGCGCAAAACGTTTGCGATGACATATGCATCAAACACGCTTCAGATTTTAGTTGCGTGTGCGATTCAGGGCATACGGTTCAGTTCAATTAACCATTTTCGATGAGGAGGAACAAAAGAAACGGGCAGCCAGATGAAGGTGTGTGCGATGTACAACATACGGTTCACTCGGATGAACTGTTTGTGATTAGGCAACACAAAAGAAACGGTCAGCCAGATCAAGGTGTGTGCGATGTACATCATACAGTTCACTCGGATGAACTGTTTGTGATTAGGCAACACAAAAGAAACGGTCAGCCAAATCAAGGTGTGTGCGATGTACGACATGCGGTTCACCCGGATGAACTGTTTGCGTTGAGACAAGAGAACAGAAATGGTTCAATATAACAAATACCATAAATATTGCAAGGTTCAAATTCAAAGATTACAACGCCCAAATTCAAACATTGCAAGCTGCGTCATTTCTGAAAAGGGATCAGCCACTGACAATTCATGTATGGGTTTGAGAAAATAACTTCCAATTGCTTTGCCATATGCTCTTCCAATACGAAGTTTGGCATTTTTGGAGGCACTTCCATTCCACAGTACCCGTCGGCTCTGATAATCATACCATTGATCTTTCCTAATTAAATGCGTGTTCAACCTCAGTACCCTCAGCACCTTTGCTCTGGCAAGGAAGAACCTGACGAGTGTAATCTTCGGTAAGGTCCCTCAGTAGGAGTTCAAAGTAATATTTGAGAGATGCAGATCCAGGCATTCGATGTGATTGTCGTTATAAACATTATCCACCTCCGGGCCTATTATTATCTGCAAAAGAAGAGAACGTGTTAGTGCCTACATGCAGTTTTGAACACTGCTACACGCCCATTTGGTTTGCAGGATTTGTAAAATGCACCAACGTGCCATCTTCGATCTGGCATGATTAACATGGGCATTTGATTACAATCTAGAAACATGTAGCCTTCTTCACAAGAGGTTGGATTGGATGAAAAAATCCCTAAGAAAACTAGTACAGATGAATCCAAAGGAGAAATGCTTATGGACGATTGTAACCATATGAATGAAGCAACCAATATGGGGTGGGGGTGTATGTCCTAAAATCCTCCAAAATTCCTTCAGAAATCGTAGTACATTGTCATTGTAACTTGGGAAAAGGTGCAAAAAATTGAACTCCCTTATGGTTAACATTTAACAGGAAAGGAACATCACCTCGATATACAGCTTCTTCAGGCATGAAAAGCATCTCAGGCAACTGACAACTTGGTCCAGGTTGGGGCCGACAGATTCTAGTGCCAAGACCTTCACTGTGCCCAGAGTCTGGGTGAAGCTTCGCTGGATGACAGATGAACATACATCTTCAAAACTAGAAATAACGTTGATATCAAGAAGGAGAGGTATATAAGGCGACTGTTGTACCTGAAAGTTGTAGTATTTGACAGACGAGTAGCCCACCACTTTCAATTTCGGCGCGGAAATGACATTGATTCTTGTTGGACCTTGTTGATCAACTACAAGTAATCTCTCAAGTGAAGGTGTGTCCTGGATGACCATATTGTGGTCCACCTTTTGTGATCTCTCGTTGCAGCACCAGCAACACACATAAATAGTCAGGAGAGTCCTGGAGGTGATGTGCAAGGTACTCGACCAATTCATCACGTGAAGACGAAGGAACTCGAGTGCAGTACAGCCGCGGAGCAGGCGCTCCATGTCATCCTTTGGGATGCGGACGGCGACGAGCTCGAGGTGCTTCAGTCATAGTAGAAAAAGAGCGGGCGCGTCATTAAGGGTGGGGGATGGCAGTTCATGAACTTGGCGAGGCGCAGCATGGGCGCGAAGCGGAGCGCGGATGTTGGTAGCAAGCGCATATGCCCATCATTATAACTTAGCTTCTCGAGCTGATCTATGGCGGGGGATCGGAACCACTCGTCAAGCTTGGCTCGGTCCTTGCCATTGGAACGGAACTTGCCCGTGATAAGGCCTTTGATTGGGCCATCGTGACTGCCGAGGATCTGGGAGAACGTAGCCAAGCTTTGGCGATAGCCATGGCAGAGCTTGTGGGCGTCGAGGAGGTCGATAGGGGTGCGGAGCCATAGGGTGCTCCACCGCCGGGAAAGGGCGGCTGTCCTCGCCCGATATTTGATTGGGAGGAGGGATATGATGACTATCAACATATCATCGGGGAGGTTGTTGATGAAGTCTAGGCCTGCTCGAGTCGCTTGTGGTTCTTTCTCGACCCGCCTCCGCTTGTTGGCAGCCTCGTTCTCCACCTTGTCGGTGGCGACGGAAACCTCTGTCTCCATATTCACACCGTGCTCCGGTGCTTCAGTAGCCCCGGCGTCACCACTCCCTCCGATGGGGCGCTTCGGCGGCATCCTCGTACACTGACGGCTTTGAGGACTTAGAGCGGCGTCGAGGATGAGGGCGGAGAGAGAGGAATTGTGTGTGTGGCGAGGATGGGGGGGTGCGGCCGCTCGGCGGCGCCATTAATATAGACCAGTGGGAGCGAGGCGGGCGGCGGTCCAAGGCTGTCTCGGTTCCCGGTGAGAACGACTGCTTAATCTCTAGTATGAATGAAATCTATGCTTAATTACTGAATTTTAGTTGCAAAAAATAGATAGTGCTATTGATTTTTAGCTGCATATTTTGACAAATCGCAGCGTCTCTTGGCTTAGCGCAGAAGTCTGGCTTTAATTTGCATACCGTAATCTGAACTGTTTGCGTTGAAGAGATGCACAGATCCTGCGTTGAACAGCTTGTACGCTTCCCGGTGAGCCTACGCACCGGACTACGCTTGCACGCCTCCCGTTCAGTCAAGCAGCTGTCCACACGGCACCTCCTATAGCCATTAAAACCAAGACACGTGGCGTCACGTGAATGGTTAACAGAACGCACACGGTTTGAATTATACAAATGTTTGAGATATTAAAGTGGCAGCTATTTTTTCAAAATGCCTTTGTTGGCTGTCATTATTTGAGTGTGCCTTCTCTCAAAATGGACACTGTCGGTGGGAATGACACATATGGGATCACTGGAATCCCTTCTACGGTCGGCGGGCGCGGGGTTGTGAGAAGAGCAGGTCTAATAAAAAGCACACAGATCGTTTACCCAGGTTCGGGCCGCGAGGATGCGTAATACCCTAGTCCTGCTTTGGTGGATGTATTGAGTGTTCTTGTGTTCTTGAGCTAGCTATGGGGTGTAACTTGCCCAAAGGAGCCGAATCCCTCTCCTGGTCGCCTCGGGCCTCCTTTTATAGGGAAAATGGGTTGCCACAGTGGCACACAGGAGGTGGAAAGGTCTACAGCGCGCGAGCTTATCGCACGGCATTACGGGACAAAGTGCATTAAATGCGCTACTTAGGTGTCCATTAGCTTTATCGGGGACGGGAACGAGGCCCGTCCCGTTCGTCGCCGCTCCTCCTTGCTTCGACACGCGCCCAGGCCAGCGATGCATGCAGTGCCATGTAGGTAGGCATGCTGCTGAGGTGGCGTGGTGGCAGGGTCTTCACGAAGATCTACATGCCACCACGCAGGTGCTTGCTGAGTTGGTCTGGAAGCCGCGTGTTGCCACGCAGGTGCCTGCCCAGCTGGTTGGGCTGGCAGCTGCATGCGAATGGCGGTGGAGCTTTGGCTGGTGCGGGTCCGGAAGTGGCCGAGCTGGCGCCCTCGGCAAGGGCCTTGCCGGGGGCCCGGCAAGGGTCTTGCCATGGCGTTGCAGTCGTCCCCGGCAAGGCGCTTGCCGGGGGTCTTGTGGATCTCCTCGGCTAGGATCCCGCCGAGGGTCACCGTCTTCTGGTCCTCATCTGGTCTTGTGAGTTTATGATCTTGACGAAGATCTGCATGCCACCACGGAGGTGCCTCCCGAGCCCTAGTTCCAATACAGTTGGCTGGGTTGGAACCCGTGGGCTCAAGGGTGGCTCACTCTGTTGGTGTTGGGCAAGCCGCCTCGGCAAGGCTCTTGCCGGGGCCGCGGAGGCCGCCTCGGCAAGGCTCTTGCCAGGGCCGCGGAGGCCGCCCCGGCAAGGGCCTTGCCGGGGGACTCCACCTCGTCCCTTTGTTGTCTTGTGTTCCTGGTCTTGGCGTTGCCTTGGCCGTCTTGTGCTTTGGCTTCTCCCCGGTTTCCCCTCCTCTGCCCTGCTTAGCGTGGCCGTGGGCGCGGCTCTGACTGTCCGTGCACAAGTAAAGGGGTACAAAGGAGTGCCCCTACTTTAGTACACCGACAGGAGCCCCCGGGCCTGGGCCACACATAAGTGCGACACGTTGTTGGGCCAGGCCCAGAACGGTGCGCGGGCAGTCGGGGCGGGATTTTACCGCAGTAATTCTTCGTCCGCTGCGCTTCCCCACGACCCGCGTTGAACGCGCGACGTGGGGGGTCGTGCGTGACGTGGGGGTCATGCGTGGGGCGGTCTCTGCACGCATGCATCACATCGTAGTTAATGGGAAAGGAGGCGGCCCGCGCCTTCCCCGTAAAAAGGGATAACCGCGGGCGCGCTGCTCACTTTACCCCCCTTCCCCCCCCCCCCCCCCCCCCCGGCGCGCCGCTCATTTACCTTCTGCGCCTTCCCCAATCTTGGAACCGCCATTCCTCTACCTTTCCTTCCCAAGCTCTTGCTCTTGTCCGCCGCCACCGCGCCTCCATTGCTCCCATTTCCTCGTCGCCCCCAGCCCCCTTTACTTCGACGCTCCGGCCCCGGCAGCGCCAAAGATGCGCATGCGTCACATCGCCGTTAATGGGAAAGGAAGCTTTGCCGGGGCGCCATGACCAAGGTCCTCACCAAGGTGGCGTACTGGAATCCCAACCTTGACTTCGACGCTGCGCTCGAGAGCTTGCCGGAGGATGCTGACCTTGCGGCGCTCAAGGAGCGTATTGAGCCCATCATCAGCCGCATCGATGGAATTCAGAGGGTGGAGGGCCAGCGCCGGGATTAGGCACCCCGTTTTTCATCGTCGCTGCAGGTTCATGACCAAGACAATTTCTATCTTTAGTTAGAACCACGGCAACAATTGATGTAATATAACTCTGCAGTATTTTAAAACGATGCATGCTATTTTCCTGTTCGATCTTTCCTTGTATGTACACACCCTATGCTTAGTTGGATTAGGTTTCCGGCGCGGAAGCCCATGTCGGGGCACTTTGAGGACGGATCCTTAGCAACCTGCTGGGATGGGCGCTTGCCGCCGGGTAAACCACCTCGCCGCTCCCCAGCGCAGACACATGAACCGTCGAGCAGACTCGAGGCAGGACATGGGCGCTGCTAGTAGCTGGTAGGCCACCTTGCCGTTCTCGACGTGGCTGCTCGAACTGTTGAGCGGACTCGAAATAGGACAAGGGCGTTGCCAATAGCGGAAGGGTCCGATTGCGTGCAAGTTTCCCATACAAAGAACGAGATCTTTCGAGGAAGGATAACTTAGGTAAACAAAATTACTTGGGATTTTGTGTGACTTAGCTTTTTACGACGACGTGGACGGTTGTCGCGGCTGCAGATGGCACTAGGGCGTGGCCGATCGACATGGCCTCTCTTCTGGCGCCACCTTTGTCGGGAAAGATCGATACGTTGGCCTCTCAACCAGATTTTCACAGCTTGCCCCCCTACCTGGCGCGCCAAAGATGTCGGTGGAAATGACACCTATGGGATCACGGGGTGCGGATCCCTTCTGCTACGGTTGGCGGGCGCGGGGCTGTGGAAAGAGCGGGTCGAGAAGATCAACGCGGGGGTTTATCCAGGCCCCTGCTAAGTGTGGCCGCGACGCGTGGCTCTGACTGCCCGTGCACAAGTAAAGGGGTCAAAATGAGAGCCCCTACTTTTGTACACCGACAGAACCAGGTATGTATGCAAGTACAGTGATACAGGATAATAGGTACGAACAAGAGCAAAGCAGCGGGCAGCATATTTGCGATATCCTGTCGTTCTTTTCAAACCGGAATTCTTTTTCGAGCAGATTTCCTGCAAAAAATATCCGTAAGGCACATGCGGAAAAGAGGAAGTTCAAATTGGCATGCGATATCATAGACAGTACCTCATCCTCAGAACGAGACCAGTGCATAACAAGGTTTTTCCATTCAATGTCTTCTAAATTTAGCACAGGAGACTTCACCAGAAATTCATTTATATACTTGCCATCAAAGTGTGATTTCCTCAGGTAACACCAATACTGCTGTAATGCTTCCTTGAAAAGCGCAAGCAAGCTTTGCTCGTCATGACTATCCAGATTGACCCTCGCCTACTTACAACAATGTAATGTAAATCATTGATGTGTTCAATCAGCAGAAAACAGGAAAATAATCACCATGAATAATAGCACTTACACGTAAGTGGGACAGGAAGATGTGAAAATGGTGTTTGTCTTCACTATAATCTTCCCATGATGGGAATATATGCACGTAGTCCCTAACAACATTGAAAGCATTGTCTTTTAAACTGGGAATAAATGGAATGGGGTTCCAATCTACAGGAATTGGCCGTCTCTGCAGTTGGGATAGGTCTTCGGCCGGTGCACTTGCTGTACTTTTTGCTGGAGTCGGATTTTTCTGTGGTACAGCTGGTGCTATGGCAACTGAAATCGGCATACCTTTTCCCCCCCCCCCCCCCCCCCCCCCCCCCCCCCCCCCCCCCCCCCCCCCCCCCCCCCCCCCCCCCCCCCCCCCCCCCCCCCCCCCCCCCCCCCCCCCCCCCCCCCCCCCCCCCCCCCCCCCCCCCCCCCCCCCCCCCCCCCCCCCCCCCCCCCCCCCCCCCCCCCCCCCCCCCCCCCCCCCCCCCCCCCCCCCCCCCCCCCCCCCCCCCCCCCCCCCCCCCCCCCCCCCCCCCCCCCCCCCCCCCCCCCCCCCCCCCCCCCCCCCCCCCCCCCCCCCCCCCCCCCCCCCCCCCCCCCCCCCCCCCCCCCCCCCCCCCCCCCCCCCCCCCCCCCCCCCCCCCCCCCCCCCAACAAAGTAGAAGAAATGCAAGAAAACATATGCAAGATACCCGCAATCAATATAACATTGCCAAATTAGAACAGGCACCTTGATGGGTGAACAGGACAGGCCTCTGCCTTTGACTCCGCGAGGTTAGAATAGTCATTAGGATGATATTCTGAACAAGAATCAACAGGTGGGGAGCGTATGAGTTTCATTGCATCCAGAATGGCACTCAATGCCTTGGTGCCAATTTTGTAAGTCATTGCAGTGTTTAGCTTCAAGAGTGGAATGCTGCTAGTGCGACACAAAGCAGCTACACAGATCATAGTGTAGATATAACGGGAAAACCTTAAGCATCAGAGTAAAATCAGCAAAGTGGAACTTGCTGGAATATATGTGCTAGTATTTCCGGTACGACTAGAAAGGCTTCGGATACCAGCTCTCTTCAAGTGAAGGTGTGGTACTGTTAATATCTATGTAACTGTCAAAGGCGACACAGCTCCCCGCATTTCCTTGCTATTCTTATAGGATTTCAAGTGGGCAGGCCACTACAAATCCTATTCCTATGTTTACAAGATCCTACGAATCAAAGAGGCTCAAAGTGTCCATCACAACCGACCGTATAGACCTTTACACTGCAAATGTCCCTGCTCATCTTCAGTACAAGGAATATACTATACTACTATCATACTCCCTCCGTTCCAAAATCCCCCCCCCCCCCCCCCCCCCCCCCCCCCCCCCCCCCCCCCCCCCCCCCCCCCCCCCCCCCCCCCCCCCCCCCCCCCCCCCCCCCCCCCCCCCCCCCCCCCCCCCCCCCCCCCCCCCCCCCCCCCCCCCCCCCCCCCCCCCCCCCCCCCCCCCCCCCCCCCCCCCCCCCCCCCCCCCCCCCCCCCCCCCCCCCCCCCCCCCCCCCCCCCCCCCCCCCCCCCCCCCCCCCCCCCCCCCCCCCCCCCCCCCCCCCCCCCCCCCCCCCCCCCCCCCCCCCCCCCCCCCCCCCCCCCCCCCCCCCCCCCCCCCCCCCCCCCCCCCCCCCCCCCCCCCCCCCCCCCCCCCCCCCCCCCCCCCCCCCCCCCCCCCCCCCCCCCCCCCCCCCCCCCCCCCCCCCCCCCCCCCCCCCCCCCCCCCCCCCCCCCCCCCCCCCCCCCCCCCCCCCCCCCCCCCCCCCCCCCCCCCCCCCCCCCCCCCCCCCCCCCCCCCCCCCCCCCCCCCCCCCCCCCCCCCCCCCCCCCCCCCCCCCCCCCCCCCCCCCCCCCCCCCCCCCCCCCCCCCCCCCCCCCCCCCCCCCCCCCCCCCCCCCCCCCCCCCCCCCCCCCCCCCCCCCCCCCCCCCCCCCCCCCCCCCCCCCCCCCCCCCCCCCCCCCCCCCCCCCCCCCCCCCCCCCCCCCCCCCCCCCCCCCCCCCCCCCCCCCCCCCCCCCCCCCCCCCCCCCCCCCCCCCCCCCCCCCCCCCCCCCCCCCCCCCCCCCCCCCCCCCCCCCCCCCCCCCCCCCCCCCCCCCCCCCCCCCCCCCCCCCCCCCCCCCCCCCCCCCCCCCCCCCCCCCCCCCCCCCCCCCCCCCCCCCCCCCCCCCCCCCCCCCCCCCCCCCCCCCCCCCCCCCCCCCCCCCCCCCCCCCCCCCCCCCCCCCCCCCCCCCCCCCCCCCCCCCCCCCCCCCCCCCCCCCCCCCCCCCCCCCCCCCCCCCCCCCCCCCCCCCCCCCCCCCCCCCCCCCCCCCCCCCCCCCCCCCCCCCCCCCCCCCCCCCCCCCCCCCCCCCCCCCCCCTGGAGGAGGATGGCGGTGGATGGGGTGGCGGACGGAGGAGGCTGGGGTGGAGAGGGTGTTTTGGCGCCCACGGAGTACGAATGGGGAAATGGAGGGAGGGAGGAAGGGGGAACCATGTCTTCAGGGCGCGCTTGTATCAAATGCGAGGAAATTTACAAACTTAGCCCCCGTTTAAAATTTCCTACATCACAACAATATTAGTCGGTTGGGGATAGGACGGTAATCTCGCATACACCGAATATTTGCCGACGAGAGTTTGTTTTTGGCGCCCACCATGTATGAATCAGGGAGGGAGTCGATTTCGGCCGAGGAGACACTGTGTTTTGGCGCCCACCGTGTATGAATCTGGGTGAGAGGCGGTTATGTCATGTTTGAGTGAAATTACAAACCTACGCCTATCGAAACCTATAGACATCGAGCCGATAGGCTTTGCATGGCAGGGATAGGTAGTAATTTCCATCTCGCAGATTTTGGTTTCGGGCGGTTACTGCGACTTTCCCCGCTTCGTTCAAATTTTTGCAGAGCAAGAGTGCATGTTTACCATGCCAACTCAATTTGAATCCAGTTTGTATTCTATTTTTGTTCGGGCGGTACCATTTTCGATTGGAATAAAATTCTATATACATCATTTATATATATATGCTTTCAGAAGCACAACACCCTTTATAGATAAATATGGTTTACAAATGGCATGAGCTCAGATTCATAAGGCTGTATCCATCTTAATTCGGATTTTCAAATATTTGAAACCACTTGATGTTGAAATCCAATGTATGCATTCCTCGCTAATTGTCTCCAATTAATGTGTGTTTCATGCGGGTTTTTATTTTTTTACTTCTCAAACATGTATAATGTGTTTCACACACGCAACATATAGTGTAATCCCATTTAGACATTAATTGCATATAAACCATGCATTATCTCTAATTAAAGAATCTATGGATCACTAATATTGATAAACTATATAACATTACACGTGTCCCCAAATTCAAATGAATATGCATGTTTGATACACCAATTTGTGTTATGATATTACCGATGTCGTGATCTCCAGTTTAAATATTTGAATCCCCTTTAATCCAAATATTCGTCTCATATAGCTATCACTCATGCTTATATAGGAGTATCTCTCTAGACCTATACGCGTTCATCGTCCCTCGAGTATCTCTCGTTCTACCTGTATGTCGACAATGATCTTTTATCTTCATAACACACTGACGGTACTCTCTCCCTCGACCTCCATCACTCTAACTCTCTCTAAGTATATCTCGCTCCCTGCTATGTGTCTCTAACTATGATTCTCCATGTGAAATCTCTTTCTCTCACACAAACACAAACTTCGTCCCCCGGGGTCTCATTTCTCTCTACTATTCCGCCGTGTGCCACTCGCACACACCCTCTCACACTGAGATGTATTTCACTCCTTAGGTATGAGAAGCTACGACTCTCCCTCTTAAATATCTCTTTCTCACACACAAACACAAACTCTGTCTCCCAGGGTATCATATCTCTCCACCATTCTCTTGTATTTCGCTCACACACACTCTCTCTCCCTAGAGATATCTTGCGTTCCCTCATATGTCTCTCTAGCTATCACTCTCGTTGTGAAATATCTTTCTCTCTCGCAGACACAAAACCCAGTCTCTCGGGATCTCATTTCTCTCCGATATTTGTTTGTATGTGAGTCACATGCACCCTTTCTCCATCTCTCTCACACCCACACACATAACTCAACCTTCTGATCCACTCGACTCCTATCTCTAACGCACACTAGCTAGCATCTTTATCTTTCTATTTATCTGTTACTCCATCAACCTTGTTTCTCTCCCTCACTCTTGATTCCTATCACGCACACTATGTATGTTTCTCTCTACATGCAGTCAAGTGCCCTCTTTTTATCTTTCTCTCACACACACATAACTTCACCCTCTGAACCACCCGGTGGTCATCTCCAACACTCAAACTAGCCGATGTCCCTCTAGATAGCATTTCCATCTCTGTATCTATCTATAGTTTCCCCGTCAACATTTCTTTCTCGGATGCACTCTTGCTTCCTATCACCCACACTATATATGTCTCTCCATACATGCATTTATAGGTTGATCTCTTTTGCACAATCATTGTGTCTCACTCCCTCTGCTTGCCATAGATGCATGCTCCAGCCCACACCACTATCTCTTAAAGACAAAAACACATGCTCAATTGTCGGGCCTTCTTCCCTACACTATCACATGCATGCGTATTGTCATACCGATCTGTCTCTCCCATGTCGTTGATCTTATGAATTATGTCTTCTTTCTTTTATCTCGATCATGCGTGCGCGCACACACACAGATCCATGTATACATGTATACCTCTCACACACCCCCCCCCCCCCCCCCCCCCCCCCCCCCCCCCCCCCCCCCCCCCCCCCCCCCCCCCCCCCCCCCCCCCCCCCCCCCCCCCCCCCCCCCCCCCCCCCCCCCCCCCCCCCCCCCCCCCCCCCCCCCCCCCCCCCCCCCCCCCCCCCCCCCCCCCCCCCCCCCCCCCCCCCCCCCCCCCCCCCCCCCCCCCCCCCCCCCCCCCCCCCCCCCCCCCCCCCCCCCCCCCCCCCCCCCCCCCCCCCCCCCCCCCCCCCCCCCCCCCCCCCCCCCCCCCCCCCCCCCCCCCCCCCCCCCCCCCCCCCCCCCCCCCCCCCCCCCCCCCCCCCCCCCCCCCCCCCCCCCCCCCCCCCCCCCCCCCCCCCCCCCCCCCCCCCCCCCCCCCCCCCCCCCCCCCCCCCCCCCCCCCCCCCCCCCCCCCCCCCCCCCCCCCCCCCCCCCCCCCCCCCCCCCCCCCCCCCCCCCCCCCCCCCCCCCCCCCCCCCCCCCCCCCCCCCCCCCCCCCCCCCCCCCCCCCCCCCCCCCCCCCCCCCCCCCCCCCCCCCCCCCCCCCCCCCCCCCCCCCCCCCCCCCCCCCCCCCCCCCCCCCCCCCCCCCCCCCCCCCCCCCCCCCCCCCCCCCCCCCCCCCCCCCCCCCCCCCCCCCCCCCCCCCCCCCCCCCCCCCCCCCCCCCCCCCCCCCCCCCCCCCCCCCCCCCCCCCCCCCCCCCCCCCCCCCCCCCCCCCCCCCCCCCCCCCCCCCCCCCCCCCCCCCCCCCCCCCCCCCCCCCCCCCCCCCCCCCCCCCCCCCCCCCCCCCCCCCCCCCCCCCCCCCCCCCCCCCCCCCTATTTGAAAATCCAAATTGATGGATACAACCTTATGAATCTGAGATCATGCCAATTGTAAACCATATTTATGTATAATGGGTGTTGTGCTTTTGAAAGTATATATAAAAAAAATGATGTATATAGAATTTTATTCCAATCAAAAATGGATCCCGCCCGAAAAAATAGAATACAAACGGGATTCGAATTGAGTTGGCACGGTAAACGTGCACTCTGCAAAATTTGAACGATGCGGGGAAAGTCGCAGTAACCGCCCGAAACCAAAATCTGCGAGATGGAAATTACTACTGCCTATCCCCGCCACGCAAAGCCTATCTGCTCGATTTCTATAGGTTTCGATAGGGGTAGGTTTGTAATTTCACTCGAGTGTGACATAACCACCTCTCACCCGGATTCATACACGGTGGGCGCCAAAACACAGTGTGTCCTTGGCCGAAATCAACTCCCTCCCTGATTCATACACGGTGGGCACCAAAAACAAACTCTCGTCGACAAATATTCGGTGTATGCGAGATTACCGTCCTATCCCAAACCGACTAATATTGCTGTGATGTAGGAAATTTGAAACGGGGGCTAAGTTTGCCCCCCCCCCCCCCCCCAGTGGCGCACCCCCTCCCCTTGAGTCCGAATAGGACAAGGAAGAGGGGGGGGGCGCCCCCCTTGCCTTCCCCTTCTCCCACTCCTTCCTTCCCCCTCCTTCTTGGATTAGGAAAGGGAGGGAGGAAACCTACTTGGAGTAGGTTTCCCCCTCCTAGGGTGCGCCTCCCCTTAGGTCGGCCCCCTCCTCCTCTCCTCCTTTATATACGGGGGCGGGGGGCACCCCATAGACACACAAGTTGATCTACGGATCGTTCCTTAGCCGTGTGCGGTGCCCCCTTCCACCATATTCCACCTCGGTCATTCGTCCACCACGCCCTGCCGCCACCGTCTACCCTCCTAGATCTGCTTCCACGCTGCCGACAGCTATCGCTACCGCAGCACCGTCAAATTCTCACCAGATGCGTACACGGCGCCGCACCAGAGGCGGTACTCTTTCGTATCTGCTCAACTTATTTATCGCAGCAAGAAAATAGATCGCCACTGCTTTACTCTGATTTCTTGTCTTGGTTGCGAAGTTGCCTTTGTTCGGTTTGCACCTTCAGATCTGCCATGGCACGCTCAACACTATACTCCCAATGCTTATGGTTTTCCCCTTTTATATTCCACACTAGTTAAATCACAGTAGACTAAATTTCAAAAGTGGGTCAGTCGATTTTTCAGAGCTCGCCGGAGTTCGCCGGTGCGATCCAAGGGGCTCGGGTGGTTGTGGGGCCTCGTCGAACAAAGAAAACTCGACGCGGGTGGGGTGGGGGTGGTGGAGGAACACAGGCGGTGGGGGCCGGCGGCCCGTGCGGTGTTCTGTATGGGAAGAATCAGAGACGAGGAAGAAGACGGGTTAGGAGACGTAGGATCTTCATCCAACCGCCTGAAATGGTCGAGAGACAGCTGGGAGTTGCATTCTTAATGCGCTCTGGTTCATCATGTGTGGGCACTACACAACCAACATTTTATTATCCAAAATCTGCTTGCTCTTCTTTACCATGTTCGATAGAGCTCTGACACAAAACGTAGGACCGACTCCAGCAGACTGTACCCATACTTCACTGGCCACACCACTAGCCCCACCACACAGGACCTGCACTCCAGCAAAAGGTATACCGATTTCATTTGCCATAGCACCAGCTGTACCACAGAAAAATGAAGGAAATATGCCCTAGAGGCAATAATAAAGTTATTATTTATTTCCTTATATCATGATAAATGTTTATTATTCATGCTAGAATTGTATTAACCGGAAACATGATACACGTGTGAATACATAGACAAACATATAGTCACTAGTATGCCTCTACTTGACTAGCTCATTAATCAAAGATGGTTATGTTTCCTAACCATAGACATGTGTTGTCATTTGATTAATGAGATCACATCATTAGGAGAATAATGTGATTGACATGACCCATCCCGTTAGCTTAGCACTTGATCGTTTAGTATTCTGCTATTGCTTTCTTCATGACTTATACACGTTCCTGTAACTATGAGAATTATGCAACTCCCGTTTACCGCAGGAACACTTTGGGTACTACCAAACGTCACAACGTAACTGGGTGATTATAAAGGAGTATTATAGGTGTCTCCGAAGGTACATGTTGAGTTGGCGTATTTCGAGATTAGGTTTTGTCACTCCGATTGTCGGAGAGGTATCTTTGGGCCCTCTCGGTAATACTCATCACTTAAGCCTTGCAAGCATTATAACTAATAAGTTAGTTATGAGATGACGTATTACAGAACGAGTAAAGAGACTTGCCGGTAACGAGATTGAACTAGGTATTGGATACCGACGATCAAATCTCGGGCAAGTAACATACAGATGACGAAGGGAACAACATATGTTGTTATGCGGTTTGACCGATAAAGATCTTCGTAGAATATGTAGGAACCAATATGGGCATCCAGGTCCCGCTATTGGTTATTGACCGAGAATGGTTTTAGGTCATGTCTACATAGTTCTCGAACCCGTAGGGTCCGCACGCTTAACGTTACGATGATGGTTTTATTATGAGTTTATAAGTTTTGATGTACCGAAGTTTGTTCGGAGTCCGGGATGTGATCACGGACATGACGAGGAGTCTCGAAATGGTCGAGACATAAAGATTGATATATTGGATGACTATATTCGGACACCGGAAGTGTTCCGGGAGTTTTCGGAGAAAAACCGGAGTACCGGAGGGTTACCGGAACCCCCCCGGGAAGTAATGGGCCTTGATGGGCCCTATTGGAGAAAGAGAGGGGCCGGCCAGGGCAAGTGGCGCACCCCCTCCCCTTGAGTCCGAATAGGACAAGGAAGAGGGGGGGGGCGCCCCCCTTGCCTTTCCCCTCTCCCACTCCTTCCTTCCCCCTCCTTCTTGGAATAGGAAAGGGAGGGGGCAAACCTACTTGGAGTAGGTTTCCCCCTCCTAGGGCGCGCCTCCCCTTAGGCCGGCCCCCTCCTCCTCTCCCCCTTTATATACGGGGCCCCCCCCCCCCCCCCCCCCCCCCCCCCCCCCCCCCCCCCCCCCCCCCCCCCCCCCCCCCCCCCCCCCCCCCCCCCCCCCCCCCCCCCCCCCCCCCCCCCCCCCCCCCCCCCCCCCCCCCCCCCCCCCCCCCCCCCCCCCCCCCCCCCCCCCCCCCCCCCCCCCCCCCCCCCCCCCCCCCCTAGGCGAGGGTCAATCTGGATAGTCATGATGAGCAAAGCTTGCTTGTGCTTTTTAAGGAAGCATTGCAGCAGTATCGGTGTTACCTGAGGAAATCACACTTTGATGGCAAGTCTATAAACGAATTTCCGGTGAAGTCTCATGTGCTAAATTTAGAAGACATTGAATGGAAAAACCTTGTTATGCACTGGTCTCGTTCCCAGGATGAGGTACTATCTATGAAATCACATGACAATTTGAACTTCTACTTTTCCGCATGTGCCTTACAGATCTCTTTTGCAGGAAATCTGCTCGAAGAAGAATTCCGGTTTGACAAGAACGACAGGATATCGCAAATATGATGCCCACTGCTTTGCTCTTGTTAGTACCTATTGTCATGTATCACTATACTTGCATACATACCTGGTTCATTATGTGACAGCAGTATGCATGATAGCTTGCTTATCAATTGTTCACTCCAAATTATCTGATGTATGAATGGTTACATTAGTGTAGAATATATCCAGTGCCAATGTTTTTTAGCTCTGCATTGTTCTTGTAAGTACATGTCGTCCTTTATCAGTGTACTTATAATGACAGGGTACGCTCCCCACCTGTTGATTCTTGTTTAGAATATCATCCTAATGACTATTCTAATCTCGAGGAGTCAAAGGCAGATGGCCTGTCCTGTTCACCCATCAAGGTGCTTGTTCTAATCTGGCAAGGTTTTATTGATTGCGGGTATCTTGCATATGTTGTCTTGCATTTCTTCTACTTTGTTGCACCGCCATCTGCTTAGTTTACTCATCATATATGTCGAGATGTCGTGCCCATCCATTATCAATACATATTCCATCTGTCATCATACCATGTTTTTCCACTCAAATGCTGTTCTTGTGCATCGGACATCAAAAAGGAAGAGGGTGATTGCCGAACCTGAAGGAGCACCAGCAAAGTCCTTGAAAAACGTGGTGGTGCCAGAGAAATCAGACAGCACCCCACTTATATTGGTTGTACAACCAGTGACACAAAACGTAGGATCGACTCTAGCAGACTGTACCCATACTTCACTGGCCACACCACTAGCCCCACCACACAGGACCTGCACTCCAGCAAAAGGTATACCGATTTCATTTTCCATAGCACCAGTTGTACCACAGAAAAATCCCACTCCAGCAAAAAGTACAACAAGTCCACCGGCTGAAGTCCTATCCCAACTGTAGAAACGGCCAATTCCTGCAGATTGGAACCCCATTCCATTTATTCATAGTTTAAAAGACAATGCTTTCAATGTTGTTAGGGACTACGTGCATATATTCCCCCCCCCCCCCCCCCCCCCCCCCCCCCCCCCCCCCCCCCCCCCCCCCCCCCCCCCCCCCCCCCCCCCCCCCCCCCCCCCCCCCCCCCCCCCCCCCCCCCCCCCCCCCCCCCCCCCCCCCCCCCCCCCCCCCCCCCCCCCCCCCCCCCCCCCCCCCCCCCCCCCCCCCCCCCCCCCCCCCCCCCCCCCCCCCCCCCCCCCCCCCCCCCCCCCCCCCCCCCCCCCCCCCCCCCCCCCCCCCCCCCCCCCCCCCCCCCCCCCCCCCCCCCCCCCCCCCCCCCCCCCCCCCCCCCCCCCCCCCCCCCCCCCCCCCCCCCCCCCCCCCCCCCCCCCCCCCCCCCCCCCCCCCCCCCCCCCCCCCCCCCCCCCCCCCCCCCCCCCCCCCCCCCCCCCCCCCCCCCCCCCCCCCCCCCCCCCCCCCCCCCCCCCCCCCCCCCCCCCCCCCCCCCCCCCCCCCCCCCCCCCCCCCCCCCCCCCCCCCCCCCCCCCCCCAAATATGCTGCCCGTTGCTTTGCTCTTGTTAGTACCTGTTGTCCTGTATCACTGTACTTGCATACATACCTGGTTCATTATGTGACAGCAGTATGCATGATCGCTTGCTTATCAATTGTTCACTCCAAATTATCTGATCTGTATGAATGGTTACATTAGTGTAGAATATATCCAATGCCAATGAATTTTTTTAGCTCTGCATTGTTCTTGTAAGTACATGTTGTCCTTTATCAGTGTACTTATATTGACAGGTAGTTGTTCATGTACCATCACTCTGCAGCTTATTTTCCTTTGCCCTCCATTTTCTACACATCAGATCTATATTTACTCTTACCATAAGGTTGGTACTGAAGAAGTTTAGGTGTGCATTGCTCTTGGCTGTGCCTTTTGCCTGTATCGCTGCACATACATTTATAGCTACTTGGTTATGTAGCATCACTCTTCATCTTATCTTAAATATTCTCCATTTTTTCGTATATTATCACATCTATATTTACTCTTAACAAAATGTAGAATAAAGGCAATGCATATGAAGAACATTCTGTGCTAAACTTCTTGAATTGCCCCCCATCAGCATGGACAAGGGTTTTATAGAGCCCGTCTTCACCAGTAATGTAAGTTTGTCCTTCTCAAGCCTTCAAACTTTGTTGTGTATATTTGGTTAGGCATGACTGTGACAGCTGTTTATTTTTGGTGTTTGCATCAAATTGCATGTTTAAAGTTTATTATGTAGTTCATAAACAAAAGTTTGTCCTTCTCAATTTAAGTTTTCAGCTGTACAACCAAGTTCCTTCTTTATACCATGTAAATTAAACTATACAGAGCAAGTGATCTTCTTTTGCACTGCATGTATGCTTCTATTCTTCATCCGTAATCCAGTGGTGTGGTGAACCTACCCACTACAGCACAATGTCATATTCTACAATGTCTTAACTATGAACAATGTCATATCATTCTACTATTATTTAAACCGCCTCTTTATTTGCCAATCTGAAATGGGATAAATTGACAGCACACTAACCATTGATACTTATAAGTTCTTGATCTGTAATCCAATGGTGTCGTGAAGCTGCCAACTCCTTCACAATGTCAATTCCTACCATGTCTTGACCTGAACAATACCATATTGTGTTAATGCAATTTTAAACTTTGTCACTTTATTTGTCAGTAAGAAATGTGATGAATTGTCAGCACTGATACTTCTATGTGCAAAACCTGTCATCTGTCTGCTTGTTTATCTTTCAGAGTGAGGAAGATATAAGTGTTGTGTGCTAAATTTAGAATACATTGAATGGAAAAACCTCGTTATGCACTGGTCTCGTTCCCAGGATGAGGTACTGTCTATGAAATCACATGACAATTTGAACTTCTACTTTTCTGCATGTGCCTTATGGATCTTTTTTGCAGGAAATCAGCTCGAAGAAGAATTCCGGTTTGAAAAGAACGACAGGATATCGCAAATATGCTGCCCGTTGCTTTGCTCTTGTTAGTACCTGTTGTCCTGTATCACTGTACTTGCATACATACCCCCCCCCCCCCCCCCCCCCCCCCCCCCCCCCCCCCCCCCCCCCCCCCCCCCCCCCCCCCCCCCCCCCCCCCCCCCCCCCCCCCCCCCCCCCCCCCCCCCCCCCCCCCCCCCCCCCCCCCCCCCCCCCCCCCCCCCCCCCCCCCCCCCCCCCCCCCCCCCCCCCCCCCCCCCCCCCCCCCCCCCCCCCCCCCCCCCCCCCCCCCCCCCCCCCCCCCCCCCCCCCCCCCCCCCCCCCCCCCCCCCCCCCCCCCCCCCCCCCCCCCCCCCCCCCCCCCCCCCCCCCCCCCCCCCCCCCCCCCCCCCCCCCCCCCCCCCCCCCCCCCCCCCCCCCCCCCCCCCCCCCCCCCCCCCCCCCCCCCCCCCCCCCCCCCCCCCCCCCCCCCCCCCCCCCCCCCCCCCCCCCCCCCCCCCCCCCCCCCCCCCCCCCCCCCCCCCCCCCCCCCCCCCCCCCCCCCCCCCCCCCCCCCCCCCCCCCCCCCCCCCCCCCCCCCCCCCCCCCCCCCCCCCCCCCCCCCCCCCCCCCCCCCCCCCCCCCCCCCCCCCCCCCCCCCCCCCCCCCCCCCCCCCCCCCCCCCCCCCCCCCCCCCCCCCCCCCCCCCCCCCCCCCCCCCCCCCCCCCCCCCCCCCCCCCCCCCCCCCCCCCCCCCCCCCCCCCCCCCCCCCCCCCCCCCCCCCCCCCCCCCCCCCCCCCCCCCCCCCCCCCCCCCCCCCCCCCCCCCCCCCCCCCCCCCCCCCCCCCCCCCCCCCCCCCCCCCCCCCCCCCCCCCCCCCCCCCCCCCCCCCCCCCCCCCCCCCCCCCCCCCCCCCCCCCCCCCCCCCCCCCCCCCCCCCCCCCCCCCCCCCCCCCCCCCCCCCCCCCCCCCCCCCCCCCCCCCCCCCCCCCCCCCCCCCCCCCCCCCCCCCCCCCCCCCCCCCCCCCCCCCCCCCCCCCCCCCCCCCCCCCCCCCCCCCCCCCCCCCCCCCCCCCCCCCCCCCCCCCCCCCCCCCCCCCCCCCCCCCCCCCCCCCCCCCCCCCCCCCCCCCCCCCCCCCCCCCCCCCCCCCCCCCCCCCCCCCCCCCCCCCCCCCCCCCCCCCCCCCCCCCCCCCCCCCCCCCCCCCCCCCCCCCCCCCCCCCCCCCCCCCCCCCCCCCCCCCCCCCCCCCCCCCCCCCCCCCCCCCCCCCCCCCCCCCCCCCCCCCCCCCCCCCCCCCCCCCCCCCCCCCCCCCCCCCCCCCCCCCCCCCCCCCCCCCCCCCCCCCCCCCCCCCCCCCCCCCCCCCCCCCCCCCCCCCCCCCCCCCCCCCCCCCCCCCCCCCCCCCCCCCCCCCCCCCCCCCCCCCCCCCCCCCCCCCCCCCCCCCCCCCCCCCCCCCCCCCCCCCCCCCCCCCCCCCCCCCCCCCCCCCCCCCCCCCCCCCCCCCCCCCCCCCCCCCCCCCCCCCCCCCCCCCCCCCCCCCCCCCCCCCCCCCCCCCCCCCCCCCCCCCCCCCCCCCCCCCCCCCCCCCCCCCCCCCCCCCCCCCCCCCCCCCCCCCCCCCCCCCCCCCCCCCCCCCCCCCCCCCCCCCCCCCCCCCCCCCCCCCCCCCCCCCCCCCCCCCCCCCCTCTTTACTTGCTCCGTAATGCTTCATCCCACAACTAACTCATTAGTCACATTGTTTGCAAGGCTTATAGTGATGAGCATTACTGAGAGGGCCTAGAGATACCTCTCTGATACACGGAGTGACAAATCCTAATCTCGATCTATGCCAACCCAACAAACACCTTTGGAGACACCTTTAGAGCATCTTTATAATCGCCAATTTACATTGTGACGTTTGATAGCACACAAGGTGTTCCTCCGGTATTTGGGAGTTGCATAATCTCATAGTCTGAGGAACATGTGTAAGTCATGAAGAAAGCAGTAACAATGAAACAGTAGCAATCATAATACTAAGCTAACGAATGGGTCTTTTCCATCATATCATTCTCCTAATGATGTGATCCCGTTCATCAAATGACAACACATGTCTATGATTAGGAAACATAACCATCTTTGATTAGCGAGCTAGTCAAGTAGAGGCATACTAGGGACACTATGTTTTGTCTATGTATTCACACATGTGCTAAGTTTCTGGTTAATACAATATTAGCATGAATAATAAACATTTATCATGATGTAAGGAAATAAATAATAACTTCATTATTGCCTCTAGGGCATATTTCCTTCAGTCTCCCACTTGCACTAGAGTCAATAATCTAGTTCACGTCGCCATGTGATTTCACACCAATAGTTCACATTTGTATGTGATTAACACCCATAGTTCACATCGCCATGTGACCAACGACCAAAGGGTTTACTAGAGTCAATAATCTAGTTCACATTGCTATGTGATTAACACCCAAAGATCACTAAGGTGTGATCATGTTTTGCTCGTGAGAGAAGTTTAGTCAATGTGTCTGTCACATTTAGAGCCGTATGTATTTTGCAAATATTCTATGTTTACAATGCTCTACATGGAGTTACTCTAGCTAATAGCTCCCACTTACAATATGTATCCAGATTGAGACTCAGAGTCATCTATATCGGTGTAAAAGCTTGCATCGACGTAACTCTTTATGAAGAACTCTTTATCACGACATAATCAAGACACATCTCCGATCAATAACCGATAGTGGAACCTGGATGCTCATACTGGCTCCTACATATTCTACGAAGGTCGTTATAAGTCAAATCGCATAACAACATACGTTGTTCCCTTTGTCATCGGTATGTTACTTGCCCGAGATTCGATAGTCGGTATCATCATACCTAGTTCAATATCGTTACCGGCAAGTCCCCCCCCCCCCCCCCCCCCCCCCCCCCCCCCCCCCCCCCCCCCCCCCCCCCCCCCCCCCCCCCCCCCCCCCCCCCCCCCCCCCCCCCCCCCCCCCCCCCCCCCCCCCCCCCCCCCCCCCCCCCCCCCCCCCCCCCCCCCCCCCCCCCCCCCCCCCCCCCCCCCCCCCCCCCCCCCCCCCCCCCCCCCCCCCCCCCCCCCCCCCCCCCCCCCCCCCCCCCCCCCCCCCCCCCCCCCCCCCCCCCCCCCCCCCCCCCCCCCCCCCCCCCCCCCCCCCCCCCCCCCCCCCCCCCCCCCCCCCCCCCCCCCCCCCCCCCCCCCCCCCCCCCCCCCCCCCCCCCCCCCCCCCCCCCCCCCCCCCCCCCCCCCCCCCCCCCCCCCCCCCCCCCCCCCCCCCCCCCCCCCCCCCCCCCCCCCCCCCCCCCCCCCCCCCCCCCCCCCCCCCCCCCCCCCCCCCCCCCCCCCCCCCCCCCCCCCCCCCCCCCCCCCCCCCCCCCCCCCCCCCCCCCCCCCCCCCCCCCCCCCCCCCCCCCCCCCCCCCCCCCCCCCCCCCCCCCCCCCCCCCCCCCCCCCCCCCCCCCCCCCCCCCCCCCCCCCCCCCCCCCCCCCCCCCCCCCCCCCCCCCCCCCCCCCCCCCCCCCCCCCCCCCCCCCCCCCCCCCCCCCCCCCCCCCCCCCCCCCCCCCCCCCCCCCCCCCCCCCCCCCCCCCCCCCCCCCCCCCCCCCCCCCCCCCCCCCCCCCCCCCCCCCCCCCCCCCCCCCCCCCCCCCCCCCCCCCCCCCCCCCCCCCCCCCCCCCCCCCCCCCCCCCCCCCCCCCCCCCCCCCCCCCCCCCCCCCCCCCCCCCCCCCCCCCCCCCCCCCCCCCCCCCCCCCCCCCCCCCCCCCCCCCCCCCCCCCCCCCCCCCCCCCCCCCCCCCCCCCCCCCCCCCCCCCCCCCCCCCCCCCCCCCCCCCCCCCCCCCCCCCCCCCCCCCCCCCCCCCCCCCCCCCCCCCCCCCCCCCCCCCCCCCCCCCCCCCCCCCCCCCCCCCCCCCCCCCCCCCCCCCCCCCCCCCCCCCCCCCCCCCCCCCCCCCCCCCCCCCCCCCCCCCCCCCCCCCCCCCCCCCCCCCCCCCCCCCCCCCCCCCCCCCCCCCCCCCCCCCCCCCCCCCCCCCCCCCCCCCCCCCCCCCCCCCCCCCCCCCCCCCCCCCCCCCCCCCCCCCCCCCCCCCCCCCCCCCCCCCCCCCCCCCCCCCCCCCCCCCCCCCCCCCCCCCCCCCCCCCCCCCCCCCCCCCCCCCCCCCCCCCCCCCCCCCCCCCCCCCCCCCCCCCCCCCCCCCCCCCCCCCCCCCCCCCCCCCCCCCCCCCCCCCCCCCCCCCCCCCCCCCCCCCCCCCCCCCCCCCCCCCCCCCCCCCCCCCCCCCCCCCCCCCCCCCCCCCCCCCCCCCCCCCCCCCCCCCCCCCCCCCCCCCCCCCCCCCCCCCCCCCCCCCCCCCCCCCCCCCCCCCCCCCCCCCCCCCCCCCCCCCCCCCCCCCCCCCCCCCCCCCCCCCCCCCCCCCGGATAGGAATAAGGTTGGGACAGAGACAGAGCTAGAGTGTTGGAGGGGGTGGTAGTGGAGTTGCTTCTAACAAATGGTGGGATAGGCTTGCTAGACAACCGGAGGGAACACCTGCAATATCAATAAGAGAGGGGATGGCTTCCTATCTGTGCACGTGCATGTGAGAGACGGGTCAGGAGGCATGCATGAATGATGAGGGGGGCGATATGGCTGTGGTAAGCAGACATAACTACATAGGAAGATCAATCGTCCTTTGTCAGAGAAAGGAGAGACATAACTTGTGAGGTACGTCGATCGATGGGGGGAATAGTTAAAGTCGATCTTGGTATATGTTGGGAGATCGATCGGTATACATGCATGTGTGTGTTAGAAGCAAATGAGGCACGAGGAGAAGGATAGAGAGAGGGATGCATCTAGGAGGTGGTGCGAGAGTCATACTATATCGAGGGGGGAGGAGTGTGCGAGTATGAGATCGATGAAAAGAGTGGTGGGAGTGAGGCATGGACGTTGATAAGAGAAGAGGGGAAGCTTGTGTTTTGTGCTAGGCACACCTGGCTAGAGAGGCATATCGATCGATGTGTGCTGTAAAGAAGGAGATGGGGGCCTACACACACCGTGGGTGAACGACCTAAAGTGAAAATACGAATTTGTGCGATGGAGCAAGAGAATGCTGAGGGAGGGTGAGAGGGATGCGGGCGTGTGCATGCACGAGAGAAAGTTAGCACTAGCTAGCTACAAAGATAAGAGGATTGTGTGGCTATAAAAGACGAATAGAGATCATACTTCATTATAAAAAGCGAATTCGGATATTTGAAGAATTTATCACAGTGTTTTAAACCGACGGATGTGTGAATATATATAATGGTGATACACAGGGTGTGGTTATGAACATGTTATACTACATATAATATATTTTATCTCTACTCTTATAAAAACGGAGTTGTTGATGATGGTGTGCCTGCCATCCTGCAATATAGGCCGTCCGATTTATATCTGACGGATAGGAAGGAAACTATGGCAATTTTGAAAAAAGATACCCACACCCCTCTCCATATTTGCAAATTAGGCCTCCCCTTGATCATGTTGACGTTCTGTGGAACGCATGGTCATCTTGCTAATACTATGTATAATATATAGAACATTGATCATAATTTGGGCTAATGTGTGGCTTTTGCAGCTCAGGTCTAAATACTTGTCATAATGTAGGGGGCGGGGCACTATACTATGTGTGATAAACACGGTGTACACGTATGGAACATGGTTTAGATTATGAATATATAGTTAGTACATCAAATGTACTATTATTTGGAATCAACATCAAGTGTATTCAAAAAATAGAATTTGAGTTCATGTAGGAGGCTCGGCGTTCGGTGCACGGAGATGGACTCGCGCAGGAGGAGGTAGCTGTCTGGCGTCATGGCGACGTCGATGGCAGAGTGTCCAGACAAGGTAGAAGCCTCAATATAATCTGAAGACGGACCTGTGGAAGATGGCTGTGATGACACACGAGTGCGTCTGACTGGATTGTGCCTCAGACCCGGTATGTGGCTCGGCTTGGGCTTCCGGTTTTGATGTTAGGTTTAGGTGAATGGTTTGGGTAGTGGCCTAGCTAGCATCCCTTCATCATATGGATAGGAGTAGCGGCATATGTTGCCAAGATGGTGGATTCAGATATATTGTTTGTAATACTTTGTAAGGTCCTCGAGAATAATCAATAAAGTGGTCGTATGCATCTCCCAGATGCAGAGGCCGGGGGTCATCCTCCTTTTCTAAAAAAAGTACACATAGTTCATATCCATCTCTATAGTAATCATGTGGTGTGTTATTAAGGTAATATACGAATGATGGTTGAAGTTGGCAACAATCATGATTGTAGATTCTTATTGAAATACAGAAAGGAATTCAAATTCAGTTCGAATTGCAGCGGTAGTATAGACATTTGGAATGCACTAAAATGTTGGTATGAGTAGGTTACATGCATTATACAGCAAGCGAAAAATTTAATTGGACATAACATGGATTCATACTCCCTCCTTCCATCTATATAGGGCGCAATGCATTTTTTAAGACCACCTTTGACTATTGACAAGATTAATAGTACATGACAAGCACAATGTGAAAATTATATCATTGAAAGAACCTTTCAAAGAAGAATTTAATGGTGTGCTTTGTGTAAGTTGCATGTCATATATTATTGCTCTAATATTTGGTCAAAGTTAGCATTGAAAAACGCATTAGGCCCTATATAGATGGAAGGAGGGACTAGCTTTGAATATCATTTTTATAGTAAAACGGGGCAAGACTCTCTCTTTGTGTGGTGTGAATATTTTTATTTTTTTCGTTTTCTTTTTGGTTGAGAGAAGTGCGAATTGATTTGGTACATACAAGTACAATATTACACATTAGGCTTGTCCCTAAAATTCAACTCACGCCTTGTTATATCCGCGCCTTGCTATCCCGAAATTACAACGCTCGTGAAAATTCCCTCTAGCTGCCAAATCCCGACACGCGAAATCCCCCTTCTAACGCTGAGCCGAAAGGGCCGCTAGTTCAAATCGGTGGGGTACTTTTGTAACACACACTACATTTTGGACAAGCGCGCCCCTAAGTCATGGTTCACCCCCTCCCATCGCCTCCTTTTTGCCATTCGAAATCCCAGGTCGCCATAACCTCTCTGCTCCAGCCGCGAAACCCCACCCTCCTCCGTCCGCCACCTCACCACTGCCCAGCCGGAGCCTCTTCCCTAACAACGTCGTCCACTGCAACAGCTCGATGTCCCTCATCCACCTCCCGGGATGAGGATCCGTCGTCTATCTCGTCGTCCCGCCGGTTCAGCCGCCCCGTCCTCCACCTCCAAGGAGCTGCTCCGATGATCGCCTCGTCTATCGCGGTTGCTCCATCCCCATAGTGTCGAATTAACCTGCTCCACCAGAACTGCAACATCCTCACCAACTCCTCGGATGAAGCCGAGGCCTACTCGGCGCCCCCAAAGAGGTTGTACACTCATCGCATCACACCTTCTCCTTAGCTCGACCTCCCCCCCCCCCCCCCCCCCCCCCCCCCCCCCCCCCCCCCCCCCCCCCCCCCCCCCCCCCCCCCCCCCCCCCCCCCCCCCCCCCCCTCTCCCCCAGTGCGAGGCCCCTTCGGCGGCGGCGTCCATACCAGCCGGATCTACTTCTGCTGCTCCGGCTCTCGCTCGCTCGCTGGCGCTGCTGCTGCTGCTCCGGCTCTTGCTCGATCGCTCGCTCGCCCAGCTGCTGCTGCTCCGGCTCTCGCTCGCTCGCTCGCGTTGCTGCTGCTGCTCTCCCCCTCGCTCGTGCTGCTGCTCTGCTCCGATTTAGCTACACTTCAGTCGACTGAATCGACTTTTGGGTCAGTCGATTTTCAGGGGGTGGGGGGGGCTCGCCGGAGTTAAGGAAGAACCACCCGCAGCGGGGACGGGGGCTCGCCGGAGAGGTACCCCACTATCTATCTTAGGGTTCAGGGTGGGGGGCGAGGGGCCTATAGGGCTGGCCGGGGCGGCGGCGGACCAGCGGTGGGGAGTTGTTTCGGGGCGGTGAGGCGGCGCTGGGGCCGGCGGTTCGGCCGGTGGTGGCTGGCGGCTCAGGGGGGTGCAGGTTGAAGATGAACTGCAGGCCCTCCCTAAACTACATGTCAAGTGCCTCTCTGCTACCATTGCGTTCAGTTTCGACAGTAACATTCAGATTCCATAGTAAATTTCAGTTTCGACAGTTAAGTTCAGAGTCAATAGTTTTTAACTCATCTGTTGTAGTCAGGTGGTTTTTGGTGATGTAAATTTTACATCTATTTTACATCATCTACTGGAGATGCTATTAGAATCCCACTTGAGATTGACGATGTCTGTCTTGTGCTGCTTCAGCCTTGACGTCTTACGGCTCACCGAGGCTGCTTCAGCCTTGACGTCTTACGGCACATATCGAGGAAGCAATGAATAGTATCGCTGTCTAATATCTGGTTCACCTAGGGTATGCCTATGTTGTTCATCTTGGGTGGGAAACAAATAGTAAAGTAATCATCATCTGTCTTTTTATTAAATTAAAGCAATCATCAGCCTGCTATCATTATTTTTGGATCCATCCACTGGTTGTTACCATCACTCTAAATTTCTGCATGCTCTCCTTACATAATCTCACCATATTTTTTTCGTATGCATGTCAGATATTGTACACAGTCATGCTGAACATGTAGAGAAAAAGAGAAGAGTTTTGCGCGGCAATACAATGTCATGCAGACATCGCTCCATGGTGGGTTCAATGGCAAACCCTCCCTACCCCTCTCCAGATTGTAATCCAGAGGAAGATATCTGTTCTGAGGCGGATTCAGATGCCGCTGACCACTCCTATTTACCCCCCATGGTGTTTGCTCTACCTTGGCATGATGATGTTAGTCATATCATGCATATGTTGCCTTGCAGTGCCTACTTTTGACATCATATATGTCATCTGCTTAGTTTAGACATGTTCTGTAATGCCACCTACTTAGTTTCTATATCATATATGGGAATTGTGCAGTCTCATGTCTTTTAGCCAGCCCCCCCCCCCCCCCCCCCCCCCCCCCCCCCCCCCCCCCCCCCCCCCCCCCCCCCCCCCCCCCCCCCCCCCCCCCCCCCCCCCCCCCCCCCCCCCCCCCCCCCCCCCCCCCCCCCCCCCCCCCCCCCCCCCCCCCCCCCCCCCCCCCCCCCCCCCCCCCCCCCCCCCCCCCCCCCCCCCCCCCCCCCCCCCCCCCCCCCCCCCCCCCCCCCCCCCCCCCCCCCCCCCCCCCCCCCCCCCCCCCCCCCCCCCCCCCCCCCCCCCCCCCCCCCCCCCCCCCCCCCCCCCCCCCCCCCCCCCCCCCCCCCCCCCCCCCCCCCCCCCCCCCCCCCCCCCCCCCCCCCCCCCCCCCCCCCCCCCCCCCCCCCCCCCCCCCCCCCCCCCCCCCCCCCCCCCCCCCCCCCCCCCCCCCCCCCCCCCCCCCCCCCCCCCCCCCCCCCCCCCCCCCCCCCCCCCCCCCCCCCCCCCCCCCCCCCCCCCCCCCCCCCCCCCCCCCCCCCCCCCCCCCCCCCCCCCCCCCCCCCCCCCCCCCCCCCCCCCCCCCCCCCCCCCCCCCCCCCCCCCCCCCCCCCCCCCCCCCCCCCCCCCCCCCCCCCCCCCCCCCCCCCCCCCCCCCCCCCCCCCCCCCCCCCCCCCCCCCCCCCCCCCCCCCCCCCCCCCCCCCCCCCCCCCCCCCCCCCCCCCCCCCCCCCCCCCCCCCCCCAAACGGAATCCAAACGGAATGAAACCTTCGGGAGAGTTATTTTTGGAACAAACATGATCCAGAGGACTTGGAGTGGACGTCAAGAAAGAAGCGATGAGGCCACGAGGCAGGGAGGCGCGCCTGCCCCCTGGGCGCGCCCCCACCCTCGTGGGCCCCTCGCAGCTCCACCGACCTACTTCTTCCTCCTATATATATCCATATACCCCAAAAACATCCACGAGCACCACGAAACCCTATTTCCACCGCCGCAACCTTCTGTACCTGTGAGATCCCATCTTGGGGCCTTTTTCGGCGCTCCGCCGGAGGGGGAATCGATCATGGAGGGTTTCTACATCAACACCATGGCCTCTCGATGATGTGTGAGTAGTTTACCACAGACTTTCGGGTCCATAGTTATTAGCTAGATGGCTTCTTCTCTCTCTTTGGATCTCAATACAAAGTTCTCCTCGATTCTCTTGGAGATCTATTCGATGTAATTATTTTTGCGGTGTGTTTGTCGACCCCCCCCCCCCCCCCCCCCCCCCCCCCCCCCCCCCCCCCCCCCCCCCCCCCCCCCCCCCCCCCCCCCCCCCCCCCCCCCCCCCCCCCCCCCCCCCCCCCCCCCCCCCCCCCCCCCCCCCCCCCCCCCCCCCCCCCCCCCCCCCCCCCCCCCCCCCCCCCCCCCCCCCCCCCCCCCCCCCCCCCCCCCCCCCCCCCCCCCCCCCCCCCCCCCCCCCCCCCCCCCCCCCCCCCCCCCCCCCCCCCCCCCCCCCCCCCCCCCCCCCCCCCCCCCCCCCCCCCCCCCCCCCCCCCCCCCCCCCCCCCCCCCCCCCCCCCCCCCCCCCCCCCCCCCCCCCCCCCCCCCCCCCCCCCCCCCCCCCCCCCCCCCCCCCCCCCCCCCCCCCCCCCCCCCCCCCCCCCCCCCCCCCCCCCCCCCCCCCCCCCCCCCCCCCCCCCCCCCCCCCCCCCCCCCCCCCCCCCCCCCCCCCCCCCCCCCCCCCCCCCCCCCCCCCCCCCCCCCCCCCCCCCCCCCCCCCCCCCCCCCCCCCCCCCCCCCCCCCCCCCCCCCCCCCCCCCCCCCCCCCCCCCCCCCCCCCCCCCCCCCCCCCCCCCCCCCCCCCCCCCCCCCCCCCCCCCCCCCCCCCCCCCCCCCCCCCCCCCCCCCCCCCCCCCCCCCCCCCCCCCCCCCCCCCCCCCCCCCCCCCCCCCCCCCCCCCCCCCCCCCCCCCCCCCCCCCCCCCCCCCCCCCCCCCCCCCCCCCCCCCCCCCCCCCCCCCCCCCCCCCCCCCCCCCCCCCCCCCCCCCCCCCCCCCCCCCCCCCCCCCCCCCCCCCCCCCCCCCCCCCCCCCCCCCCCCCCCCCCCCCCCCCCCCCCCCCCCCCCCCCCCCCCCCCCCCCCCCCCCCCCCCCCCCCCCCCCCCCCCCCCCCCCCCCCCCCCCCCCCCCCCCCCCCCCCCCCCCCCCCCCCCCCCCCCCCCCCCCCCCCCCCCCCCCCCCCCCCCCCCCCCCCCCCCCCCCCCCCCCCCCCCCCCCCCCCCCCCCCCCCCCCCCCCCCCCCCCCCCCCCCCCCCCCCCCCCCCCCCCCCCCCCCCCCCCCCCCCCCCCCCCCCCCCCCCCCCCCCCCCCCCCCCCCCCCCCCCCCCCCCCCCCCCCCCCCCCCCCCCCCCCCCCCCCCCCCCCCCCCCCCCCCCCCCCCCCCCCCCCCCCCCCCCCCCCCCCCCCCCCCCCCCCCCCCCCCCCCCCCCCCCCCCCCCCCCCCCCCCCCCCCCCCCCCCCCCCCCCCCCCCCCCCCCCCCCCCCCCCCCCCCCCCCCCCCCCCCCCCCCCCCCCCCCCCCCCCCCCCCCCCCCCCCCCCCCCCCCCCCCCCCCCCCCCCCCCCCCCCCCCCCCCCCCCCCCCCCCCCCCCCCCCCCCCCCCCCCCCCCCCCCCCCCCCCCCCCCCCCCCCCCCCCCCCCCCCCCCCCCCCCCCCCCCCCCCCCCCCCCCCCCCCCCCCCCCCCCCCCCCCCCCCCCCCCCCCCCCCCCCCCCCCCCCCCCCCCCCCCCCCCCCCCCCCCCCCCCCCCCCCCCCCCCCCCCCCCCCCCCCCCCCCCCCCCCCCCCCCCCCCCCCCCCCCCCCCCCCCCCCCCCCCCCCCCCCCCCCCCCCCCCCCCCCCCCCCCCCCCCCCCCCCCCCCCCCCCCCCCCCCCCCCCCCCCCCCCCCCCCCCCCCCCCCCCCCCCCCCCCCCCCCCCCCCCCCCCCCCCCCCCCCCCCCCCCCCCCCCCCCCCCCCCCCCCCCCCCCCCCCCCCCCCCCCCCCCCCCCCCCCCCCCCCCCCCCCCCCCCCCCCCCCCCCCCCCCCCCCCCCCCCCCCCCCCCCCCCCCCCCCCCCCCCCCCCCCCCCCCCCCCCCCCCCCCCCCCCCCCCCCCCCCCCCCCCCCCCCCCCCCCCCCCCCCCCCCCCCCCCCCCCCCCCCCCCCCCCCCCCCCCCCCCCCCCCCCCCCCCCCCCCCCCCCCCCCCCCCCCCCCCCCCCCCCCCCCCCCCCCCCCCCCCCCCCCCCCCCCCCCCCCCCCCCCCCCCCCCCCCCCCCCCCCCCCCCCCCCCCCCCCCCCCCCCCCCCCCCCCCCCCCCCCCCCCCCCCCCCCCCCCCCCCCCCCCCCCCCCCCCCCCCCCCCCCCCCCCCCCCCCCCCCCCCCCCCCCCCCCCCCCCCCCCCCCCCCCCCCCCCCCCCCCCCCCCCCCCCCCCCCCCCCCCCCCCCCCCCCCCCCCCCCCCCCCCCCCCCCCCCCCCCCCCCCCCCCCCCCCCCCCCCCCCCCCCCCCCCCCCCCCCCCCCCCCCCCCCCCCCCCCCCCCCCCCCCCCCCCCCCCCCCCCCCCCCCCCCCCCCCCCCCCCCCCCCCCCCCCCCCCCCCCCCCCCCCCCCCCCCCCCCCCCCCCCCCCCCCCCCCCCCCCCCCCCCCCCCCCCCCCCCCCCCCCCCCCCCCCCCCCCCCCCCCCCCCCCCCCCCCCCCCCCCCCCCCCCCCCCCCCCCCCCCCCCCCCCCCCCCCCCCCCCCCCCCCCCCCCCCCCCCCCCCCCCCCCCCCCCCCCCCCCCCCCCCCCCCCCCCCCCCCCCCCCCCCCCCCCCCCCCCCCCCCCCCCCCCCCCCCCCCCCCCCCCCCCCCCCCCCCCCCCCCCCCCCCCCCCCCCCCCCCCCCCCCCCCCCCCCCCCCCCCCCCCCCCCCCCCCCCCCCCCCCCCCCCCCCCCCCCCCCCCCCCCCCCCCCCCCCCCCCCCCCCCCCCCCCCCCCCCCCCCCCCCCCCCCCCCCCCCCCCCCCCCCCCCCCCCCCCCCCCCCCCCCCCCCCCCCCCCCCCCCCCCCCCCCCCCCCCCCCCCCCCCCCCCCCCCCCCCCCCCCCCCCCCCCCCCCCCCCCCCCCCCCCCCCCCCCCCCCCCCCCCCCCCCCCCCCCCCCCCCCCCCCCCCCCCCCCCCCCCCCCCCCCCCCCCCCCCCCCCCCCCCCCCCCCCCCCCCCCCCCCCCCCCCCCCCCCCCCCCCCCCCCCCCCCCCCCCCCCCCCCCCCCCCCCCCCCCCCCCCCCCCCCCCCCCCCCCCCCCCCCCCCCCCCCCCCCCCCCCCCCCCCCCCCCCCCCCCCCCCCCCCCCCCCCCCCCCCCCCCCCCCCCCCCCCCCCCCCCCCCCCCCCCCCCCCCCCCCCCCCCCCCCCCCCCCCCCCCCCCCCCCCCCCCCCCCCCCCCCCCCCCCCCCCCCCCCCCCCCCCCCCCCCCCCCCCCCCCCCCCCCCCCCCCCCCCCCCCCCCCCCCCCCCCCCCCCCCCCCCCCCCCCCCCCCCCCCCCCCCCCCCCCCCCCCCCCCCCCCCCCCCCCCCCCCCCCCCCCCCCCCCCCCCCCCCCCCCCCCCCCCCCCCCCCCCCCCCCCCCCCCCCCCCCCCCCCCCCCCCCCCCCCCCCCCCCCCCCCCCCCCCCCCCCCCCCCCCCCCCCCCCCCCCCCCCCCCCCCCCCCCCCCCCCCCCCCCCCCCCCCCCCCCCCCCCCCCCCCCCCCCCCCCCCCCCCCCCCCCCCCCCCCCCCCCCCCCCCCCCCCCCCCCCCCCCCCCCCCCCCCCCCCCCCCCCCCCCCCCCCCCCCCCCCCCCCCCCCCCCCCCCCCCCCCCCCCCCCCCCCCCCCCCCCCCCCCCCCCCCCCCCCCCCCCCCCCCCCCCCCCCCCCCCCCCCCCCCCCCCCCCCCCCCCCGAAACTTATATGATAAAAGATAGTCCCGGGGGCCATAGGTTTCACTAGTGGCTTCTCTCAAGATAGCATAAGTATTATAGTGGGTGAACAAATTACAGTCGAGCAATTGATAGAAAAGTACATAATTATGAGAATATCTAGGCATGATCATGTATATAAGCATCACGTCCGTGACAAGTAGACCGAAACGATTATGCATCTACTACTATTACTCCACACATCGACCGCTATCCAGCATGCATCTAGAGTATTAAGTTCATAAGAACAGAGTAACGCATTAAGCAAGATAACATGATGTAGAGGGATAAAGTCAAGCAAAATGATATAAACCCATATTTTTATCCTCGATGGCAACAATACAATACGTGCCTTGCTTCCCCTGCTGTCACTGGGAAAGGACACCGCAAGATTGAACCCGAAGCAAAGCACTTCTCCCATTGCAAGAAAGATCAATCTACTAGGCCAAACCAAACTGATAATTTGAAGAGACTTGCAAAGATAATTAAATCATACATATAAGAATTCGGAGAAGAACCAAATATTTTTCACAGATAATCTTGATCATAAACCCACAATTCATCGGATCTCGACAAACACACCGCCCCCCCCCCCCCCCCCCCCCCCCCCCCCCCCCCCCCCCCCCCCCCCCCCCCCCCCCCCCCCCCCCCCCCCCCCCCCCCCCCCCCCCCCCCCCCCCCCCCCCCCCCCCCCCCCCCCCCCCCCCCCCCCCCCCCCCCCCCCCCCCCCCCCCCCCCCCCCCCCCCCCCCCCCCCCCCCCCCCCCCCCCCCCCCCCCCCCCCCCCCCCCCCCCCCCCCCCCCCCCCCCCCCCCCCCCCCCCCCCCCCCCCCCCCCCCCCCCCCCCCCCCCCCCCCCCCCCCCCCCCCCCCCCCCCCCCCCCCCCCCCCCCCCCCCCCCCCCCCCCCCCCCCCCCCCCCCCCCCCCCCCCCCCCCCCCCCCCCCCCCCCCCCCCCCCCCCCCCCCCCCCCCCCCCCCCCCCCCCCCCCCCCCCCCCCCCCCCCCCCCCCCCCCCCCCCCCCCCCCCCCCCCCCCCCCCCCCCCCCCCCCCCCCCCCCCCCCCCCCCCCCCCCCCCCCCCCCCCCCCCCCCCCCCCCCCCCCCCCCCCCCCCCCCCCCCCCCCCCCCCCCCCCCCCCCCCCCCCCCCCCCCCCCCCCCCCCCCCCCCCCCCCCCCCCCCCCCCCCCCCCCCCCCCCCCCCCCCCCCCCCCCCCCCCCCCCCCCCCCCCCCCCCCCCCCCCCCCCCCCCCCCCCCCCCCCCCCCCCCCCCCCCCCCCCCCCCCCCCCCCCCCCCCCCCCCCCCCCCCCCCCCCCCCCCCCCCCCCCCCCCCCCCCCCCCCCCCCCCCCCCCCCCCCCCCCCCCCCCCCCCCCCCCCCCCCCCCCCCCCCCCCCCCCCCCCCCCCCCCCCCCCCCCCCCCCCCCCCCCCCCCCCCCCCCCCCCCCCCCCCCCCCCCCCCCCCCCCCCCCCCCCCCCCCCCCCCCCCCCCCCCCCCCCCCCCCCCCCCCCCCCCCCCCCCCCCCCCCCCCCCCCCCCCCCCCCCCCCCCCCCCCCCCCCCCCCCCCCCCCCCCCCCCCCCCCCCCCCCCCCCCCCCCCCCCCCCCCCCCCCCCCCCCCCCCCCCCCCCCCCCCCCCCCCCCCCCCCCCCCCCCCCCCCCCCCCCCCCCCCCCCCCCCCCCCCCCCCCCCCCCCCCCCCCCCCCCCCCCCCCCCCCCCCCCCCCCCCCCCCCCCCCCCCCCCCCCCCCCCCCCCCCCCCCCCCCCCCCCCCCCCCCCCCCCCCCCCCCCCCCCCCCCCCCCCCCCCCCCCCCCCCCCCCCCCCCCCCCCCCCCCCCCCCCCCCCCCCCCCCCCCCCCCCCCCCCCCCCCCCCCCCCCCCCCCCCCCCCCCCCCCCCCCCCCCCCCCCCCCCCCCCCCCCCCCCCCCCCCCCCCCCCCCCCCCCCCCCCCCCCCCCCCCCCCCCCCCCCCCCCCCCCCCCCCCCCCCCCCCCCCCCCCCCCCCCCCCCCCCCCCCCCCCCCCCCCCCCCCCCCCCCCCCCCCCCCCCCCCCCCCCCCCCCCCCCCCCCCCCCCCCCCCCCCCCCCCCCCCCCCCCCCCCCCCCCCCCCCCCCCCCCCCCCCCCCCCCCCCCCCCCCCCCCCCCCCCCCCCCCCCCCCCCCCCCCCCCCCCCCCCCCCCCCCCCCCCCCCCCCCCCCCCCCCCCCCCCCCCCCCCCCCCCCCCCCCCCCCCCCCCCCCCCCCCCCCCCCCCCCCCCCCCCCCCCCCCCCCCCCCCCCCCCCCCCCCCCCCCCCCCCCCCCCCCCCCCCCCCCCCCCCCCCCCCCCCCCCCCCCCCCCCCCCCCCCCCCCCCCCCCCCCCCCCCCCCCCCCCCCCCCCCCCCCCCCCCCCCCCCCCCCCCCCCCCCCCCCCCCCCCCCCCCCCCCCCCCCCCCCCCCCCCCCCCCCCCCCCCCCCCCCCCCCCCCCCCCCCCCCCCCCCCCCCCCCCCCCCCCCCCCCCCCCCCCCCCCCCCCCCCCCCCCCCCCCCCCCCCCCCCCCCCCCCCCCCCCCCCCCCCCCCCCCCCCCCCCCCCCCCCCCCCCCCCCCCCCCCCCCCCCCCCCCCCCCCCCCCCCCCCCCCCCCCCCCCCCCCCCCCCCCCCCCCCCCCCCCCCCCCCCCCCCCCCCCCCCCCCCCCCCCCCCCCCCCCCCCCCCCCCCCCCCCCCCCCCCCCCCCCCCCCCCCCCCCCCCCCCCCCCCCCCCCCCCCCCCCCCCCCCCCCCCCCCCCCCCCCCCCCCCCCCCCCCCCCCCCCCCCCCCCCCCCCCCCCCCCCCCCCCCCCCCCCCCCCCCCCCCCCCCCCCCCCCCCCCCCCCCCCCCCCCCCCCCCCCCCCCCCCCCCCCCCCCCCCCCCCCCCCCCCCCCCCCCCCCCCCCCCCCCCCCCCCCCCCCCCCCCCCCCCCCCCCCCCCCCCCCCCCCCCCCCCCCCCCCCCCCCCCCCCCCCCCCCCCCCCCCCCCCCCCCCCCCCCCCCCCCCCCCCCCCCCCCCCCCCCCCCCCCCCCCCCCCCCCCCCCCCCCCCCCCCCCCCCCCCCCCCCCCCCCCCCCCCCCCCCCCCCCCCCCCCCCCCCCCCCCCCCCCCCCCCCCCCCCCCCCCCCCCCCCCCCCCCCCCCCCCCCCCCCCCCCCCCCCCCCCCCCCCCCCCCCCCCCCCCCCCCCCCCCCCCCCCCCCCCCCCCCCCCCCCCCCCCCCCCCCCCCCCCCCCCCCCCCCCCCCCCCCCCCCCCCCCCCCCCCCCCCCCCCCCCCCCCCCCCCCCCCCCCCCCCCCCCCCCCCCCCCCCCCCCCCCCCCCCCCCCCCCCCCCCCCCCCCCCCCCCCCCCCCCCCCCCCCCCCCCCCCCCCCCCCCCCCCCCCCCCCCCCCCCCCCCCCCCCCCCCCCCCCCCCCCCCCCCCCCCCCCCCCCCCCCCCCCCCCCCCCCCCCCCCCCCCCCCCCCCCCCCCCCCCCCCCCCCCCCCCCCCCCCCCCCCCCCCCCCCCCCCCCCCCCCCCCCCCCCCCCCCCCCCCCCCCCCCCCCCCCCCCCCCCCCCCCCCCCCCCCCCCCCCCCCCCCCTATCATGAAGATCATGGTGCTACTTTGAAGCACAAGTGTGGTAAAAGGATAGTCGCATTGTCCCTTCTCTCTTTTTCTCTCATTTTTTCATTTTTTCATTTTTTTATTTGGGCCTTTCTCTTTTTTTATGGCCTCTTTTTTTTCATCCGGAGTCTCATCCCGACTTGTGGGGGAATCATAGTCTCCATCATCCTTTCCTCACTGGGACAATGCTCTAATAATGATGATCATCACACTTTTATTTACTTACAACTCAACAATTACAACTCAATACTTAGAACAAAATATGACTCTATGTGAATCCCTCCGGCGGTGTACCGGGATGTGCAATGAATCAAGAGTGACATGTATGAAAATCATGAACGGTGGCTTTGCCACAAATACGATGTCAACTACATGATCATGCAAAGCAATATGACAATGATGGAGCGTGTCATAATAAACAGAACGGTGGAAAGTTGCATGGCAATATATCTCGGAATGGCTATGGAAATGCCATAATAGGTAGGTATGGTGGCTGTTTTGAGGAAGGTATATGGTAGGTGTATGATACCAGTGAAAGGTGCGCGATATTAGAGAGGCTAGCAATGATGGAAGGGTGAGAGTGCGTATATTCCATGGACTCAACATTGGTCAAAAATTACTCACATACTTATTGCAAAAATCTATTAGTTATCAAAACGAAGTACTACGC